>JAVSBS010026036.1:47402-71859 GCA_033124195.1 Coracias cyanogaster | reverse complement strand
TCAGGACATGGTCTAGGGGTCCGGGAGATGTTGGGATGAAGGTTGGACTGGATGATCCTAGAGGTCTTTTCCAACCTTTATGATTCTATGTAAGTTTAACCCTGTACATTAATATATGCT
Source organism: Coracias cyanogaster (assembly GCA_033124195.1). Taxonomy (NCBI): domain Eukaryota; kingdom Metazoa; phylum Chordata; class Aves; order Coraciiformes; family Coraciidae; genus Coracias; species Coracias cyanogaster. The sequence goes on along the minus strand of JAVSBS010026036.1, from coordinate 71,739 downwards.
ATTGCTCTCTCAAATCTTATTTTTCATGCTCTTCGCTCATTTTAAAGGAGCAGGAGAAATACTGGAGAGTAGATATGCTTATTTAGTATTACAAGAGTTAAAACTAACTCTGCTAACTGCCACTTCAACAGCACAACAATTGTTCCTGCACTAAGTGTATTTTACAAATGAGATTCTTCTTGAGACTATTAATTTAGGATGCACTCCTATCACTGGTGAGATCCAAGGAAGTTTTGCCATGGACTTAAAAGAGACAAGACTTAACCCTTGGTATAGAACCATTCAAGTAATGATAAACGTATGGCAGGAAAATAACATATACCAAATCATTCAAAGGACCTGAGATATGCAAGATTTGGGTAGCCCTGTTTCTTCCTGCTGGGAAGGCCCTGATGCTCGGTTCATGCAGTGCCCTTTTCTAAGATTGTTTCACCTCCGCCCCCTTGCTCCACAGAGAAAATAGTCAGAACTCACCTGCTTTCAAGGGGACAGTCTGTTTTAACTGATGCAAACAGTTTAGGTACTGCATTAAGGAAATAACTGTATTGCAAAGAATTAACTCCATGGCTGTCTTCAATTTTCCTCTCTATAAACTGTGATGAACAATGGGCAGTAAGCCCAGACCCCATGTTAAGCAGCACGGAACAGGTTATAGACCATATGGAGAGAAATAAACTGCCACTTCATACATGGGATATCTATAATGCTTTTTTTCACTTGAGTCAGCTAATTGCACATCCACAAATCAGCATGTTTATAACAAATGGAGTGTTATGATATCATGGGAAATTTACTTAATATGATCAAAATCTGCCAGAAAAAGTTCCCCTAAAACTATGAAAGTACTTAAGAGTCCTGAGTGCCTGGGACATTTTACAGCCTTATTAAACAAACATTTCCACGTTGTTTCATGGCATCCAGTGGCGCAAAAGACTGTGTCGTCTAAGCTGCCATGTCAGCAATCTCACCTGAGCCACCAGCACAGGCATCTCCGTGCTGCAGGCAGAAGGCACCTCCATGCTCATAGATCCAGCACCTGCTCCAGCAGCAAAGTTACTGCCCCCCATCAGTAGCCTCAGACAAGGTTTACTATCTCCTGTCTTTTCCAGAGGCTAAGAATTAAAAAGTATAGACTTTAAAATGCTCTTCTATACTGCAGATTTTAAGAGATGTATACAGCTTTTCCACATAACCTTTTTAAGTGAAAGCAAAGCACAGAATCATAGAATGCTTTGGGTTAGAAGGGACCTTTAAAGGTCATCTAGACCAACAGTCTAGCAGGTGTGAAGATAAGGAAAGGTTTTCTGATGTAAGGATGCTGGAGTGATGAAAATGAATGCAAAACCAGCTTAAGAGATTGGAGGGGAAGAAGCTGACAAAAAAAGATCAGAAATTACATTTAACTGTATTTTTATTACTTGAAGTTCTCTAAAGGCATGTGCCTGCCTGCTGTTCAGGTTGCCAGACTGAGAACATTTGATATTCATTGTGAAAGCACTTTTCAAGACAGCAACACCATCCCTTGAAAGCCAGGGCCCAAAGCACAACAGTAAAGTGAAGGCTGTGCCATGCAGCTGGTGAGCTCTACTGCTCACCAAGGGAAGAAAGATGCATTAGGATAGCATTTGTTGAGGTCATAAGAGGACTCATAAGAGACTACGTTAACGTCAAGATGAAGAATGCCTGTCCTTGATTCTACACTTGTTTCTGATATTTGTGCTTCTCAGATTAGGGCATGTTGGAAATAATAGTTGGCTTACGGACACAGGGAACCTTCAACTTGCAGAAGAATTCCCGAAGGTAGAATAGGTATGGCCAGCAGTTTGTCACATCAGCTCAACCCATCTTTCATTACCATGTAATACACTGTGGACCAGACACAGCTCTTTCCTGGAACAATAGTAAAGCATCCATATTCCTCCCACTTTTTTCATGTGTTACAGTAGGTAAGTAGCAGCTTTTACAATTACTCCTTACAACATTTAACAGGATACTCAGGTAGCTTTGTGTGACTCAATACCTGCTCCAGCCTGCTGAAGTTAGTGGAAAAAGCAATTTCAACTGCAGCAGAAACTTACCTTTTATATGATCTGTGTCATCAGGCAGTAAATACAAGGTAAATGATACTGGGTTATTGGAGCCTCATCTTAAATCCAATGTCTGCACTGATGACGATGGGCAATGACTGCCAGTATTTGCAGATACGCTTCAGCTAGGAAGAACAGCACATTACATCTGGACACAAACACCAGTCTGTACTGTTGAGTAGTTGTATTTAGATGAAGTATCTTCATTCTGATAAAAAGTGAACCTTGCAGGTCTGACCATTTGTAACTTTCCATCATGGAAAATGTACAGCCCTCTTCAAGGTGAGTATAAACCACCACCAAGTGTAAATAAACTGTACTGAAAAATTTGTACATTAGCATGCTGTAGTCAGCAGGGGCACTTTTGTTCTCCTCTAAATTTCACAAGAATAATAATTTTCAGATTATTTTCATTAAAATAAACACAAGGAGAGCTATTGAATAGAGATGTACAGTAAGCAAATCCTTTGTCCAAAACTACTGACAGTACTTAAAAAGACCAAAAAGTTTTCCTTTCCTCCCTCCTTCCATTATATCTTGGCAAAGATTTGTCCCCATTTTCTGGCAGATAAAAATATTTGATGAGTGCCAAAATTGAAACAGGATCCCTGAGCACATTTGTGCACCAGACTTGTTTGCATGCAATGCTTGGGATTTTGCAAGATGACTATGTATTTTTTTAAAGCAAAGCTGCACATTGTTTGCAATGCACAAGACACCGAAGAGGAAAGATTATTTCAAATAATGGCAGAAGTATTCTTGCTTCCTCATGATTTGTACACTTTTTCCCCTGGCAACCTTCCTTACCTCTTCTAAAATGATGTTCTTAACTTTGGTACATTCCCTGTGACATTCCCATCACGCAGAGACACCACACAGCACCACTTCTCAGGAGTTATGTATCTACCAAATGGTCAGCTGCACAACACATGCAGGTAGGCAGTGAGCGGCTGGTCAACCAGCCCACGTGCTGCCTTTATCTCAGGAAGGGCTCCACTTCGAATCACGCTCCTCTCCATCTGCTTGCTGAGTCTCACAAACTTTTATTCCTCTGTCAAATGAGGCTGACATTTTTGAGTCTGCTGGTCAGCTACCGGGAAGGTGGCAGAGAGAAGGAAAAGGATGGGACAGACAGAAGGGTGAAGCAAACAGATAAGCCTTATTTCCTTAGGAAAGCAAACTACCAGGAGGTTGGTAATGAGTGCCTCCCAAAGAAACACTGCTCACCTCCACCGCTGCCCTCATCAGCTCTTCTATCTGCAATGACTGCCATGCCTTTATAATGGCACATGCGGTCAGCTTCAGGCTATTGCCAAATACAGTATCATTTCATCGGTGATGTTTATATGTAATAGTATCCAGCACTAAACTTCTAAAAGCACTTCAGGCAGTAAATTTAGACTTTTTGGCTACACAGCCTGTTACTGATTTAATTAAATGTTATGAAAGCAATCCCCTGTAAGAACAAAACCTGAAGGTACAAAAAGGCTGTAAAGCGATCATAAAGGGTGCATTGGGACTAGCGTGAAGAATGATCAACATCAATCTCGCAGGCCGTGTCACAGGTTTGCAGTTGCCATGAAATTACTTGTGTCCACAACACAGAGAAGATCTTCTGATGGTTTGTGACAATTTTCACAAGTCAGAATTCACAAAGATTCTTCCACATTTCTTGCAGATGAGCTAAAAGATCACTAGAACAATGGTCTCCAAACTTTTCTGACCGCACACCCCTATTAGAAAAACCTTCAGGCACCCCAATATGTAGTTCTTAATAAATTATATACATGTAATACTGAAGTTTTAGTATCTTTTTCCTATACGCCAGTGGATTGTCTCATGTACACCTCATTTTGGAGGCCATTGCATGAGAAGATGACAACTAATACTTGTCTGAGTCCCAAAAGGAAGCAGGTCTAGTAAAATGTCAAGATTTTGTGAATCAGCATCCTTTATTTCTACTGAGCCACAGTGTCCAGCAGAGTGAAATGTATCATGACTGGAAAACTGCTGAGGAAAAAAAAAAAAAAAAAATCTAAGGCAATTTTTAGTAAAATTTCCAAAACTGTATACTAGAAATGCAAAGTCCTTCTGCCAATCTGGAAAGCTATAACAATTTAAAAGAAGGGCAATGGAATGAGTTTTGCTCAAACTAATGTTGATTAAGAAGAACAAAGAACCAAATCACCTTTGAAAAATCACAAGAAATGGAAGACTCAGTTATCCTGTGCTGCTGAACTGTAAAAAAAGACCATATAAATTCCTTTGACTTCAAATCTACACTTAGTAAGCAGTAACAAACACAGTTACTTGTAAGGGTGATGATTCTTTATAGTTCCTATATCCCCTATCTTGTTTTCTCCTTCACATTAGGAATCACATTCTTTTTCAAAAAGTATAACTTTCTAGTTCTCTGGCTTCTTTTTTTTTTTTTACTGCCTAAAACATGTAGGTTTTTGTTAGCACTCCAGATAGACTTGTCAAAAGATAACCCTCCCACCTGAAGCTTAACATAAAAGTTTAGCCCTTGAGCCATTATACAGACTGGGAGTGTTCAACAGCCTATACGTCAAGATGTGCTCTTCATAATAGCCCCCTGGTTTTATTATAACAGCACTGAAATATTCAGAACTGTTCTTTTGCATAACCAACACAACGTTTTGGAAAACAAAAATTAAAAAGATAACCAAAAATCACTCATCAGTCAACAAATTACAGAAAGGACAGGTAGATGGGGAAAGCTGAAAAGTAACTCAACTGTCCTTGCCTTCAAATGCCTTTCTGAATTTTCTAAAGCTTTCCCCTTTTGGGATAAGAAGTTCAGAAGGGCTTAGATGAGAAGGAGCAGCATACCACCTGCAACACATCTTCCACTTTTCTGGTGTTAAGGCAGCCCAGCCTCTACAATAACACTAATAGCCGCAGCCAGGTGGGATCAAAAGGCAAATTCCTCTTTCAGGTGCAGCAACCATTATTTCTCAGCCCGAACAAGAATATGGAAATCAGAATCCAAAGCTGTATTATGATTGAAGTATTAATTAAAAAAAAAAAAACAAACACAAGACTTTTGATAGATTTAATAAATTGCCATAACCTCCACCCTCCTCCCCTATTCCATGCTGGCTTCTTTCTACACCCTGAAGAACTACCAAAATAAAAATCGATACAGAAACCTTCACTTTGTTCACAGCAGGATCTCTCAAGTGAACTTTAAGATTGGTGTGTTATCAGCTGAGCAATGTTACAGCATTACTTGGTTTGCTGAAACCAACTCCCCAAAGTGCAAACAATACAAAGCATGCAAAGCTCTGAACTGTCTCTTGGGCTGCATGTTCAGTTTAGGCAGTTACAGCTTAATGGATAAAACACTGACCTCCAAGACCCCTATTCAAACCCCACTTGCATTCCTGTGATGGGCGCTGGAACTGGGTTAAGAAGCATTAGTTACAAAGAGCCATTTTCCTAAGTATTGTCTGCATTTTTTTGCCATGAGCCTTTTCTCTTCAATATTTCTGCCTCCCTTGCCTGTCTCATCTCTTTCTGCTTAGGCTGACTGGCTTCTAACACCCAGACAATGGTCCTTATTAATGTAATAATACAACCACAGCTGGAAATCAGACAGTGGATCTGGGGAAGCTCCTCTGAAATATGTGATGCGTGACAACAAAACTTCCCCGCCTCTCTCTGAAGGTTATAGTAGCCTGCACAGGGAATGGTTTCCAGCTTCCAGCTTGGTGTTATGCAGCTAGTCGACTCTATCATTTGTCTGGTTTTCCATCCCTTCCCCATATCTTTTCTGGTTAGAGTAGTTTCTCTCTTTAGGACTCCTCCCACCTGGCCCAGAACAAGAAAAAAGGGATAAAATAAAGCAATAGCTGGTGTACCATATGCCTCATTCCTCTCAGGCTCTCATTTCCACTGCCACTTATAGTTAGGTTCACACTGTTTTAATAAACAAGAATAAGAATAAAACCTGCTGATATGTGAGGTTTTTTGTCTTGGTTTCTATGCAGGCTGTTTTGGCCTGCGACATGCCTGAGGCAAGTATTGCCAGCCCTTGCCATGCTCACTGCTGCCAAGCTCACTGCTTAGCTCTAACTTTGGACTCTCAAGGCTCTGCAGTATTTAACAGAAACTACCTAGAAAATAGTGATAATATTGCTCACTCAGCAGCATGTACATTCATACCCAAAAAACTGTCTGTGGCGCCTGTGGGATCTACCATTCCCTGCTATGAAAGTACCACACTTGCTTTGCTACCTGGTGCTGGGTGAACCAAAAAAACCCTCAGATGAGCAGAAGGTTCAAAAAAGAGAGTTTTCTTCCAAATTCCATTTTAATGGTTGTACCAGTATCCCTTCAATACAGGTTTTGGGCATCAGTCTCTTCAAACCCAGCATCACCACAGGGTGATCTCAGCCATGTGCCAAAAACAAGGGTCACGCTTTATGTGCTTTTGAGCTTGTCTCATTTCACAGATGCTACACAAGATGCAACTCCATGGAGGAAGCCACGAGCAGGCTGGAACCTGCTCCACCACAAGAACACCTGTGTCACCAAAGAGGGAAGACAGACCATAATTTTATCAGAAGGATTTAACAGTGATGTCTTGATTTAATTAGTTGCAGAAATTAACAAAAGGAAAAATTAGTATGATGGAAACCCTTGGAGGTCTCTGGGAAGTGTGCTCTGCCAGGATGGGAGCTCTCTGAAACCAAGGCATGAGGGCAGAGTCCCTGTGTATGGGCCACAGCACCAAAGAGCCAGGAAGCAGAGGGCTGGCTGAATGGTAGGAGAGCACGAGAAGTGTTTTATAGATTTACATTTCCCTTCACTTTTTCATCTGTACAGTTTATAAACATTTGCAATTATATCAGCCACTAGAGATGTTACAAATAAGAACCGTCACTCACATTCTGACATAACCCAGCTTGAGGTAAAGTTACTTTCCAGGTACTAGACTAATAATACAGTGTTCCTCAAGAAAAATTGTGTCTCTATTTATAACTGTGAAGCTCTAATGAGCACCCAGCTCATTAAAATGAAGGGTAAAACACTGTGCAATGAAGTGTGCCCTCAGAGACACTGCATGGAGCAGCGTGTGAAAGCCAGCACTGCAGGGCAAGGGAGAGAAAGAAATGACTCCTGCTGAGCATGGAGGTACAGGGTACAGCTGGTGTGGGTAAAACAGTATCTTCAGATACTCCCCACCTCATTCCTAAAGGTACTTGCCAACTTGGTGGCCATCCATGACCCTCTCTGTGTCTCCTCTGTTCTGGCACTCAGAGACTAACACTTGACCAAGAGCTAGAAGAGCCCATAGGCCATAGTTGTACCAAGCCAAGACAAGCCAAACTACGTATGCAAACTAAGAAGCTGGTTATAGTTACATGCATGATCTCCACATAAGACTTGTTTTACACACACACCACAGCCAAAATTATTTACAGTATTTTTGTGCACATATAAGGAAATTCTTATTCTGGGGGAAAAAAAAAATTAAATACCACCCCTTAGTCCTTCAACTTATATTCAATATGAAATGGAAAACCTAAGAGAAAGACACCAATTGATAGGTCTGTCCTGCACTAACAAGAAAAAATTAAGCCCAATTCAGTTATTTCAGTTCCATTTGTATTTTAGTGGTAAGACTGGGATTTCTGAAAGCATTAAGTACCACTCTGAAATCCAAGGGAGACTTGGCACCTGGTATTTGCTGTCTGAGCTTCTTTATAGGAGCATAGTTTATGCTGGAAGTGTGTTGGATGGTTTAATTCCAGCCTACTGAAGAGCAGCCTCCAGGTCATAGATCTGCTGCAGCTAATTTGGCAGAAGCAGCACTGTCTCTTCAAAGAACGGCAACATAAATCTGCAAATACAGCTTCTGTCTGGGGGAATGAACAGCTTTAATTTTCTGTAGAATGACAGTCACTGAGCAAATGTAAAAAAAAACCAAGAAAGCAGCCATGAACTAAAAAACTGACGGTAGTAAAGCACATCTCCTCCACCACACGGAAAAGCTCCCCTCCACAGGAGCAGCGGCAGCGTGCCAGCACGGCAGCATGGCAGAAAGGGAGAGGAGACTTTTTGCACTGTGACAGTGCAACCAATTTCAGTCAGTTCAGGTTCTCACCTACCAAATCAATCTGCGATGAGCTTTTCCCCTACTAGTAAAAAAGCATGTTTTCAGGGATGTTCAGGAGGTGGTTTCCTTTCCAGGCAACCATGGGAGAGGCAAGGCACTTGAGCAGTGCTTTTGTAAGGCAGCAGCAGAAAGGCAGCAGGCAGACCCTGCCACACCATCCTCATGTGGAGGAAGCAGCACAGGGACCATTTACAGGCAAGTCTTAGGAGAAGGCAGCCCCAGACATGCAAAAGGTACCACTAGGTTTTAGGTGTGTGGTATGGCTCAGGACTGGTTAGAGGAGGGATGATGGATTATCATCCTTTGTGCTCTCCATGTGCTTCAGGTTTGCTTGAGGGTACAGGTGAATGAGCACGTAATCTGTAAGGACCTACCCGCACTCACCTTGATCTTTGCAGGGGCACGTGGCATTGCAGGGAAAGGGAAATGAGCAGGAGAAAGGAAGCACATGTGGTTGTGTCAAATGCTAACAAGAACATAAAACAGAGAAAACGACCCACACTGTCCATTTTCATCTGTCTTAGGCACTGTTCTTCAAACTGCTTTTCTTCAAGGAGGAAAGATGGTTGTGACCTCCTGTCTACTGCTGGCACTCTCCTTCCAGAGAAACAACTAGCTGATTAATGTGTATATGGTAGCTCTTGTCTGTCTTAGCTCATTTTACTACTACTTACTCTAAGGAAAAATCTTGCAGTTCTGAAACCTGAGAATTTCCACTGGAGACTCACCAACTAGTTAGCCACCAAAACCCAAGATCACAGAAATAAAAATATTAAAACTTTTAATTATTTTAAAATATATTTAAATTTATTTTAAAATAAAATATGCTAACCTAGTCTCTAGTTCAAAATAATTTTCAATCTATTTCCATAATGCTACAGGCAATTTCAGTTAGCAAGATGTGTTGTGAGTTGAAAGAAGCAATCAAAGACATTGTCAGTAAAACAAACGGGACAAATTGTAAATAGTAATCACATCTTTCAGATATTTAAGATGGGCAGCACTGGTTTCTTGGTCTTAAATGGAAGATTTATCATTACAGAAATGGTGCTAAACTCTACTTAAAAACAAATCAGAAAAGGCAAAATCAAACTGGTGCCTCCAGTAGAGTATCCAAATGAAGACAATCATGACAATTTTGCTTTGCATCCATTAACAGAAAATAGTTATAAGTGATAGTGCTATATTTCTCTGCCTTCATAAGCTTCTACAGCTTACAATACTACTATCATTTAAACTGTCTCTGGGAATATACATTTTCCATGTCTGAGCAAAATGAAATCAATGCACGCCCCTCATGCAGATCAGACCTGCAGTGAGTTGGGATTTCTGTGGAAGGTTTGCTTCGCAGCTCAGGTGGAGGGCTGAACAGAGTGAGGGAGAATCTCTTCTAAGTATTTCCCTTCCTGCAATAAGCAAAAATGCCCCACTCTGAAAAACAGCATTTGTAGGTTGTCACAGGATAAAACTAAATGCAAAAAAACAAATCAAGCTTAACAAAGAGGCTTCTTCTTAACATGGCTAATGGCTCAGGTTCCTCTACAGACAAAGGCGCTTTTTGACCTACTGCTCTAATTAGAGGAGTAGTGATGTTGACATTTTCGTTGTATAAAGCAGACATGTTAATAGCCAGAGGGAAAGCTGTCAGTGCCTCTAAAGATCACAGCATTCATAGCGATGCACGATGCAGCCTTTAAATATTCAAATAATCAATTCAGTGCTTAACTTCTTTTACTAACAACAAGGAACAACCTCCAAATCAGAAAACAAAACCAAACCAACCCCAGCTCCAGTCAGTGTTAATGTCAAAAGATTAACAGGCAATACATGAACCAGTTTTATTTTGCCAAGTATAGTATTTCCTTCCAGATTGTATATAATCCAGTTTTGCCGTGAAGAAACACAAGCAATTTATACTCCCTGGGGTTTTCCCTTACTATTAAAATAATAACAACCAGCCGAGGCTGTGGTTCACGCATTCTTATATGTCGAGTTCACCTAGGTGTGAAAAGAGATACTTCTTCTCATTGATAAATACATGAAGTGAGTTTTATTTTCACTCTGATCTAATGCATGATATTCCCTTGATATGAGCGGTACCATTGCTACAGACAGGCACTTCACGTTTTAGAGACCAAAATCCCTGCAGTAAATCCTCTCTGTGCAGCACTCAAGTACCCTAGAACAACAGAGAGCCCTTAACACTGTCTCCCCATTAGCTCCAATTCCCCCTCAGATTTTTTTCCCCAACATGTTATGTTCTCAAGCCCACCTTTACCAAAGTGAAGCTGAACATTAAGTACAAGAGACTGACAGGAGGCGTTGTGCTGCAGTCCAAGGCCAAAGCTCTCCATTCCCACTTCCTGTATCCTGAGGAAAGAAGTCTCCTAGAGAAGCAGAGGTAGAGAGAGGCTCAGCATCACTCATCACATCCTGCAGCATGCTGCTGGCTCAATACAACCCATCCTGGACACTTCAGAGCTTGTTTTGTAATTAATTTTTTTAAGTGGATAATTGGCTTATTAAGCTGAATTAGAGCAACATGATAATGCGCAATCCAAAAATGTAACTCTTATTTAAAACCTCACTGTTCAGTCCAGCCTTCAAAACTACTGCAATGTGATTGCTCCTGTCAATGCCTTCTGAAGGAAACAATTTAACCTGGTAGGCACCATGCTGTCCACCATTAATTTTTTTTTTTTTTCCAAAGTTCTTTATGATGGTATCTGCTTACATGTAGATTGCACCAAACGTTCCCATTCCTTTACCAATGTTTTTAATTTTTTTTCCCAGCTTTCTAAGACTGTTCCACTTTCCTTTGCATGGCATTCCATGTGGCCAGCATTGCTCTGAGAAGATTTCAATAAGAGAAGGCACACAAAGCTCACCTGCCATCCACATACAGCACCAACCACAGCACATGGACATATATATATACGTGAAAGGTAAGGAGGTGATCTTAAAACACATGATGATGAAGAGCTCCGTGAGCCTGCAGACATGCTTGGAAGATTATGAGGAGACATCCCCTCTGAAAGGCAGCAAAGGTTTGGGTTGCTTCAGTACAGAAAAATCTGTACCTTGTTGTTGATAATTAAGAAAAATCAAACCTGAAATGACAGTCATGTATACAGAAGACAAGGAACCAGGGCCACAGTACACTATATATACCACAGCAGGGGAAGGAAAGTTAAGTTCATGCCATTCACTCTTTGCTGCCCAAGTTCTGTTATTCCCTATTGATCTCCACAGTAATTGTAAGTAGCTGCAGAAAGTCATTTTCACTGCCAGGATGGTGCTTTCCAGAAGCAGTTTTGCCGTTTACAATACCTTGGGGAAAAAGACAGAGGAATGCAGAGGAGAGAAGGAGATTCTTCTCACTCACAATTTGTTTTATATTGACAGAAATGCATTGATCTTGTAGAAGGTCTTTTTTTCTCATTTGCAAGGACATGCTCTTCCATTTCCTGAAATTCCATGCTCCAAAAACTAAGACTGTCTAAGCATAAACTGGGGCACAACACACAGATGCAGCAAGCATCAGAGGAAAGGGTAGACAGACAGATGGCAGCAACAAGACACGAGGCCACAGCAGATGGTTTGCAGTTAGTACTGACTGAGCAAGAGAAGGCAGCCAAGGTGAGTGATGTGGCAGGTACATTGGCATCAAAGGGGAGATGCTGCCCTCTGTAAGAAGTCACCCAAGAAGGATGAGTTCAGAAATGCACAGCTCCTGATGCTGTCCCTGGAGTCACTCATCTCCTACTTCCAGAGAAAGGTGTCCTGAAGAACAGAGCTGAGGTCGTTTCTTTGGAGAAGGGGACAAAAGCAGTAATTGCTTTGGTGCCAACAGAGAGAAAGACTGTAGAACATTGCAACAGAGAAATTTAGGATGGTGTAAACACCTTCCCTCAGCAATTCCAGGGAGTAGCCTGTGACAGCACAGAATTGGGCCACATAACACCATCATGCACAGTTCAGTTAGGGCATTTAGATGGTGTTATGGTGGCATTCAAAGCCCCAAACCCCTCTCTCACATGTCACTGGTCAGAATTGTCACAGCACGGGAGATGCCTCTTTCTTGCCACTACATCCTCCTTTTTTCAGGACAAAAGCAGTTTTGCCACAGCAGGCTCAGATCTAGCAGAGGAACAAGCTATATTTATCCTAGAACATTTGCAACTCCTGATGGATCTAGAACATACCATGCTAAAAAGAAATAAATGCTATTTTCTAGTATTGCTGTTACCACTTGCAGAAGCCAAGTGTTATAAAACAGCATCTGATGTGACAGTGCTTTACATAGTCCCTACAGGGACAAACCACCACCTGGAAGAAAACAGGGTGGCATCAGGCCCTTTTTAATAGGAGGCCCAAAAGACTGGTATCGCAAGAAGAAAGTTTTGCAAATTCATGGTACAAATTCTAACTCCATCTCATCTTTATCTGTTCAGCATGTGACTGGCACATAATTTCCAGGCATTACTATAAAGCAATTTATTTCTCCAGACAACAGGAGGGAGCAGTAGGTTCCTCCAGAGCCAGTACTGGTTCTGCTTCTAAGCTTGGCTAAATGCAACCTCTGCAGACTATGGCAGCTGGCAGGCACAGCCACAGAGCCTGCTGTGAATTACTGTTAACAAACACATTTGGTTTTATTAAGCCTTTCTTCTTCCTCCAAGTGTTACAGTCATAACAGTTGTGGTTTCTGGAGTAATCATAAGCATTGTTTAGAAACAACCTGGCAATGAGTGCTTGAAAAGCCCTCACAAGGCTCACCTCAAAGCTGCTGAGCACTGGGATTTACTGGCTGCATCAGGGATGTACCTGCAGCCTGCAGGGTTCGATGCATCATGGAGGGATTAGCCTCAACTCCACAGTCCCCAGCCACTTCACCCAGGGTGTCTCCTTCCCTGTAAGGGTTCCCACCCTTCCTCTCCATCCTGGCAATAGGTCTTCCCTGACAGAAGTCTATATTAAAATTCAGATTAATGTATCAGGGCAGCAGTTCCTATTGTGCATGCTTTCAGACCAGATCAGCAATGAAGTAGGCACCACATTTGAAGGGAGACCCTGCATCTGCAGCTGAGTGGGAAGGAGTGGGGGACTGCAGCAAAAGAAACAACTTCCAGGATTTCAGATCCAGAGAAGCTGGACCAGACCACAACTTCCCCCTAACACCAGTCACATAGTAGCATTCGCATCTCTCAAGAGAGATCACAGATTTCCCAGTGGAAATCCTAACTTCCAGTGTTCATAACAGGACTGTGCCCATCGTGACAGAGGGCTGTGTAAAGGGTCCTGCAAGAACCCCCATCAGGAAGCCAGCATTTCAGCAGAATTACAGGCTCACAACCTGCTATAGGGGTTCAGCATCCACCTGTGCAGAGTTGCCTGCAAACAGGGCCAGGGAGAAGGGACTGGAGCTGCTGGATGGGGTGCAGGGTGACAGCGGTATATGGGGCAAGTTTTCAAGAGGCCTCTGAAGTCAGACAGTAAGTTTTGCATGTGCTGAGCCTGCCATACCAAGAAGGGATGTTACCTCACAGCTGCTCAGGTTGCCCTGCAAATGGTGTGAGCCAAATCTGGAATTTCAGAAGGACAATGGAAGAAGCAGATCCATTTGCATCTCTTTAGCTGGCTAATCAGATGACTGTACTATTGGACTGAAAGCTGTAAGGCATCCATAAAGTCTCAAAAGTACCAATCTAGGTACCAATGGAGGAAAATGTGTAATTGCAGGCTCAGATATTATGGATCCAAAGCAAATTACCTACTGATGATGTCTTTATGGCACCACTACTGGGGGTGGAGGGATTGATGCCAAATGGAAACCCGTTCAGCCTTGGGAACCAACTGACATTCCTATACCCAGGAATCATGTTGTAGATGCTCATAGCAGATGGGAATTGATGGCTGTAATCTCCACGAGGAGGATGCTGGCTGCACTAAGGCACCCCTGCTACCCACCCCATGTGGCATGACCATCAATCTGATGTGTGTTATTAGTGCAACTCAAGGTTGCAGACCATTGCTGGAGAAAGAAATAAAACAATCCACAATGAGCAGTTGCTGAGGGAAGCAGAGAAAGAGGATGGCAATTTTCGTCAGTTCACTGGATGAAGATATGACCCCTGAGCAGCTCTGAAGCTAACACATAGGTATTAGAGAGACACACATACGTTTCTGTTCCTGTAGCTACACAGTGTGGTTCTCTGCCTGCCTAGTCACAAAGTCAGTGCAGCTGGTTTTTACAGTGTTGGGCCACATAAAGGGAAAAGAATGATAGTGGAGATGCCCTTTAGTGAAGCATCTAAGGTACATTTTGAAGAGCAGTATTTTCACTGAAACACTGCTCAGCTCAGTGCAAAATCAGTTGTGAGATATTGCCATTATGAAGAGTAATGGCTGGTGCTCTGCTGCATCCAGCTGCAGGAGCGAGCGGCGCACACCCACGTGCCTCGCGGTCGGCACTGCCGGTTCAGGGGATTCAGGGCTGCCTTCGTCTCTCTGACTTCCTGGAAAAGACAGAATCAGGGCAACTAACTTTGCAATGTGCCAGGTTTGCTGCCAGCAGAATTTCTAGCATGTGCACAGCCACAGTAGCAGCCAGATTTTGCTTGCCCCTCTGTATTTCCATGGATAAATAACCTAACATACACCAAGATAAATTTATCTTGGGTGTAACCTCAGGAATGTCATTGTGGTAAGAACAGAATTATGTGGGCCATAGTACAGATGAAACTGTGTCACTGGGGAAAATAATTTCCCATGTATTTCTCTCACAACTTAATACCCGCTAATGTTTTTAGAGGAAAGAAATGTTGACAATATTACTAAATGCAAGTTTAAGAGAAAATAGAATATTGATTTTTAAGAATAATTTTCAAATGCTTGTAATGATAAAATGCTCTTCTGATACACAGTTCACAAAGATAACCCCAGGCCTGAGTAGGTGGAGACTAACATATTGATTTCATTGAAGCAGACAGAGTATGCATCAGTTTGAAAGCTGGCCTTACCAGTTCCTTCGAGTCAGTAACAGACTGGCATAATAGGAAAGCATTTTTTAAAATATCCACTGTGGCTGATACAGCTGAAAATATGTTCTGAAACAGTTCTGATGACACACAGAGTGATAGCAAGGGGCACCTATGACAGAAGCATGACTTACATAGACATGCCCATTAGAATATGAGTTACTTCTAAAGATACATTCATCCTATAGTGATTTACACAATCCTTAAATTAGAAACAAACAAGAGGGAAAAAAACCACACGCATACAAACCACTCAGAAGCCCTTAATAAGATACATAGTTATGTTCGTGTTTTTTCATCTTGATGCTGGTAGGCACTGCTGCAGTGCACTTCCCATCATAAGACGATATTTTGTCTTTTCCACCAAGCCTAGCAGTAGTGGCACATCCTACTTTCAACAAGTGGCCCTGAAAGGTCACTTTGCACTTAAAAAGGAATATGGAGGGACTAGAAAAGGCCAAATTGCTTGTCCTGAGCACCACTTGGTAGTGAAAATCTACCCTCCAATTACATTGAGATGCTGTGGTTGAACCTCCTCCAGTGTCATCCTCCACAGAGCACTCCCACTGCCAGCGCTGGAGGATCTTACTTTCTACATCCAGAGCCAGGTGCAGCGTCAAACCCAATACATTATTCAGCTACCAGATTTCACTGTGGATTTGGCAGTTTGCTCAGGTACAAAGTTTATTCAGCACACATCATTGCTTAGGAATCATTTACCTATTCATAGCACATAATTTACAATTTCTGGAGTTTTTTAGCAAGGTTGCTCTAGGCACAGTAGATAAAACATCTAATACATATTGAAAAGTCACCACTTCCTGTTTTATTTTTGCAGATTGAAGGGTGAATTTCAGGACAGGATTAAGTAGGTGTGTAATTTTGTATCCCCTGTAGTGGTCTCAAAGAAAGATTGAACAGCCATCATTTAAATCTGATGGCAAGCTCTCTCCAGCAACAAAGACATCATTTCCACAATGGAGGCATTTCTGAGGATTTCATATCCCCATCTATGCCTTTTCTATACCCACCTCTTTTCCTCAAAGATCCTTTTGCCCCTCTCAAACATTCATTTTGCAGCCACATCATACATCCACTCCAAATCAGGTGTCTAAACCTGCACCCCACTCATCTCACTGTCAACAGAAAGGCTCTCCCCCTTTCCCAAACCAAGGGATTTTGACAGTTTCCATCAAGCTATGTTTAAGTAGAAATTTCAGATATAAAAGCAAGAAATAAAAAACTCAGAAAGAAAACCACAGGAGTGTGGTATCATCATGAGGTGTGCCCTAACAGAAAAAAGGCTGCTGTTGTAGAGATTATGAGTAATTTTCACAAAGGAGAAAGTAAAACTTTACACAACCCTACAAAAAAAATCTATTCCTCCTGTGAAATCTTAGTCTCTTCATGTAAGCTGTCCTCTCTGTATGGAATCCCCTGCTGCTTTGTCTGTGGGTTTACTGCTGCCTCGAATACTGTCAGAGTGCCTAATGTTCCCAATGGAGGAGGGACGCTACTGCCAGCAAGCTCTGGAAGATAAGGAGGTTCTTCAAGTGCCCAATGACCTTCTAGAGCTTTTCCTCTGGAGCTGAGTTGAGTAAGAATAAACTGTTTCTGCTACACACAGCCATAATTTTAAAATTTTCTTTAAATTAAATTGGGACCATCACCACTATGCTCCCATAGCATCTTTCAGAAACAGGGAAGGGAACAGAGAAAAGAATCCTTCCCCCCGGCTCCTAAATGCACAACCATCCATCAAACAGGACTCCTCTCTGATGACATCTCTCAGGGACCTAGTATGGGAGTGCTTTCCATTATCTGCCTCTTGCCTGATGTGCTACTGTCTTTGCTTGGGAAGAGCAGGTAAAGAAGCATGAGATGAAGCATGTGGTTTTACCAAGGGGTTTTTTTTCCATTTGTTTTAATGAGTCTCTTCTGTCTCGCTGTCAGCTCTGAAGCAAGTCTTCCTGTACAGAATGCCCAAACTTTCCATTGTACAGAGACACCAGACTACAATACCCAAGATAAAGTGTTACATACAGTTATTTCCAGAAAACTTACCCAAAGCCACCAAGCAGGTAAGCAGTGAAGCCAGAATCAGATCCAGGATCTCCAGACCAGATTACACCACAGTTCCTCCTCTGCTCACCTTCTTCAAACAAACCACTACCCTTACAGGAAACCTCATCCCAAGCCCTAGACAGCTACATATGGCAGAAGAAGAAGGGAAAAGAGAAACCAGAGACAACTACAATCTCTGAATTTTCACCATCCACATGCTGTACTTCCTAATAAGGCACCTATATAAAAAGAAAAGCCCTTTTAAAAATGCTTGAGGAATAAACCACACTCAAATCTGACAATGAAAACCTTATTCAGAAACTCTGGTTTATTTCTTGGGGATTAAAGACACTTAAAAGCAGAAAAAAACATCACACTACAATAAACAACCATAAGGGAGATCAGCACCTAATGGTGATTTATACTTCTTACAGAAAACAGAAAAATTGAACTATTATGGATGAACAAAATCAGAACCATAATTTTCGGCTATAACAAACCTTTTATTTAAAATTAAATTAGAAACTAAGTATTGCTTTCCATTTTGGGATACTTTTAAACTTTTCTAACAAAAGCAAAGGCTAGTTTCATAAGGGCACTTATGAGCGTGATTTCACAACTGCTGTGGAAGCTGCCTTGGGTCTGTGACACCAATCTTCCTGACCAACTCTCTCCCCTGGCAGTGAGAAATCTGTGCAGAGACGCAGTGAGCTGGGGCGGGTGCTGCAGCCTGGGGTACCACCTCCTTCCCCACTGCCAGGCTCCTTCTGAGCCCATCTTCACCTTCATGGGCCTGCAGGTTGTTCTTGCAAAAGCAGTAAGCACACAGGCTGATTTGAATCACTTACTGTATCACAGTAAGATCAATTAAAACAGTTTATTGGGCTATATCCATTTTGGTTTGCATTTATGCTTTGGAAAGTTATTTTCCCAAAGAAAACTCTTATTGGTTAGAAGAAACTTGGTGCTTTCTTAGGTGATCAGGAGAATACATTATTCAGTACCTAAATGTAATAAGCAATTACACAGATTAAACTTAGCTTTATTCAGAATTTTAATTTTTACATTAACATAGGGAAAAGTGAATGGTCAGTGTTCTGCATTTCATAGATTTTTTTTTTTCTAGTTTGGATTTGCCACACTGTGTAGTGATGGAAATTCAAATCTGAATTCACAGCATACAAAAATAAGCTTACATAACTCCCTAAGTGCCATCTAAAAATTAACTTAAAAAATATTACAAAATAAACATAAAATATCATCTGCCATGACACTGAAGTGACAGACTTTAAACTTGGTCTCCTCCACATCTCTACAGCTAACAGATCTCCTTGATTACATTTTTATTCATAATTAGAACACTAGGGGAAAAAAAAAAAGCAAAAACTTTGTTTATTCTATTCAGTTGCCAAATCTTGAATTCACATTATTTGACCAATACAGGTGAACTAACAGGAACGAATGCAGCCCTCTCTCTGCTTCTGCAGGAAGATGTAATGGTGGTTTAACACTTAAATGCAAACTACTTTTAGACTTCCACCTTTCCTGTAAGTAAACACTCCAAAGAGTGTTTCAAAAGCCAGCATGTAGCACTGACTAAAGTATTCTTAAGTGAAGGTATAATTTAACTAATCTTTTTTAAAGATATGAAATAAGCAAAGAAAGACCTTCATCCAGCCAAGCAATGAGCTATAGCACACACTGATAAAGGCTCTCGGACTAAAAATTATAAAATACAGTTTCTATATTACCTTTTATATATTCGTGGCTTATCAAATGTAAAACTCAACACCTTCTACTAGGCTGCCTTCTTACATTGTTTTGCACTCTATGTGCCTTTCCATATTACTTAGTTTTAATAATAGCACATGTTCTATAAAAGTTTTCTGTTGTTTCAGGAGACGTATATACCAATTTCATTTCCATAATTCACATTTACTAAGGTACTGATTTCTGATCTCATTCATGATCTGCCACCTGATCCTGCTTTTAAGTACCCAGTAAAGAACCTTCTGCTAGCTTCTGAAGCTGCCCAGCCGTGCATTCACATGTAGCTATAGAAGTATCTTAACATTCCCAGCAAGACCTCAAGGAGAAAGTGCATTTCTCACATCTCTCTCTTTTTCCAGTGTTGAGAATAATGATCAGGTAATCAGATCCATTGAAGGCAGAAAATAATCTAATAATGGCTTTCTTGGCCTACAATTCTTCCAACACCTGTTTTTTCCTGGTGTTTCAGGCTTCAAAGCTCTTTTTAAATAAAAGATAGCGCTCAAAGTCCTCATTTTAGCCAAGCCTGCTAAGTATGCCATTAATCCAGTCCTACTAACAGAGACAACAGGATAAATACAAATAATTACAAACACACTATTCAAGAGCAATTTTAATCCCCAGTTAACTCCATTACCTTCTCTGTTTGTTTCACATTTAACTGTCTCTAACTGTCTGCTCATTTTCTTATCCAATTTTAAAACATCTTGAGAATAGCATTTGGCTCAGCCAACACCAGACTGGTGATACTCTCCCATCTAAGCCTTCTCTGCTGGCTCATGAGACACCCTTCTTGCAGCAATACACTTGATGGACATTCAAGATGGTTCAGCCACATCTAGCACCTGGAAGAGCTCTAATGGATCCTTCATTAGGACTTGTGGATGGAGTTTCAATCTCATCACCAGAAGGCAAATGCACAACAAGCACACGCAGTCCAGGAACAAGACTTGCCAAAGGGCTGCTCCAGGGTCATGTGCTTCTCAAGGGCTTCCTAACTTCACTTGCATTCCAGCTTCACAGGATCACTCCTGCAGTGCCATCCTAACACTTCTACACAACTTGCTGGTGCCAGCACAGAGCTGCTATGTGCATGTGCCACCGAAGTTCACCTGCCTCTTGCAAGTTTTCCACCACCCTTTTGCAAAAACAAAGGCAGCATTTGCTTCCTGAAATATCTAAGTGGCGAGAAGGCAAAATTGTTCTTGAGTTACTCCAGCCAAGCAACTGGCACATTTGTAGGCCTGTTCCCTGCAGCAGGAGGAAGAAGGGAGAAGATCAAAAAAAGGGAGATGTAGCAAGAGGGGGCAGGATAGATTGCTTGTTAGAAAGAAAACATGTGGGGTTTCTTGGTTTTGTGTTAATCTCGTTGTCCTGGGTCAAATCCAGTGGAGGCTGGCCAGCTTCCATTAGCTAAGCAGCCAGCCCACTGCTTATTCTGCTTGGGGATTGCGGTCTCATTTCTAGAGGCCTTAAAGACACCTGCTAGCACTCTCTGCTAATGTGGCCAAACATTGCGTACAACTAAAAATATGCTTTGTTTATTTAAATGAAACTTTTAACAGAGTGTAGGGCTTGTGGACCAACGTCAACAGCAGTGAATCTCTGTTTACCCAGACAACAGGTGCAATGCAAGCAAGGGCACCTCCCTCCCTCCACATGTAGCAGGGTGCTGGCAGAAGAAGGGAAAAACCCACAGGCCAAGAGAGAGAAGGTTTGAAGGATCAAGAAGGCCAAGAGGGGGAAATGTAAACCCCCCTTCCCCATCTCCTTGCTGTCCCAGAGGATGAGATCCCACATTCACTCTTGACCGTCAGACAAGATGATGCTCTTTGGCATTAAGCTCTTGCTATGTGATAAGATTTTTAGGAGATTTTTCCAGTGCAGAACTCTCCTTCTGGACCCCAGTATCTCTCCTGTTCTATGGCTCTGCACTCCAGCCATACTGGATGGCTGGTCACAGACCAGCTGCAACTGTGGGATCCCAGGCTGCGAGAAGCCCTCAAGACAGCTCTGCAGGCATGTGAGATGCGGCACAGCTGCCAGGAAGTGTGAAATGGGCGTCCAAAGCATGAGTCAGATGTTCCCTGCAGGCTGCACACAAGGGAAACAGGCCAGTCTTGTTTTTTCTCTTTAACCTCTGCACTATGTTGCTGCTGTTTGGAGCTAGCTACCTCTTCCACACTCGGGCAGTACACCTTGTTCTGAGATAACCCTTGCTAGTGGGTAGATGACATATTTGGGAGGCAAGAGAAGGAGTAAGAAGTCTCATCTTTCAAAGAAGATTTTGTGAGTTTATTTCATTCCTCCAACACAAGCATTTGGAGATGAACACAAGTCCAGAGACTCCAAGTCTGGTCACTCTTAGACAAAATGCCAAAGAGACCCTGGGAGCAAGATGCCATGGTGGACAAATCAGAACAGAAGTTCCAGGATGAGAGAACGGAGGCTGTATGAGTGTGTCCTCACAACATCAAACATAATCCACACAGGACTCTAAAACATGTTAGAGCAAGAATATGAATAGATGTTTAAACAGAATGTTGTCATCTAGTACATCTCACAAATCTAATTAGACATAACTAATACTCCAAAAAGCCTCTTGCAATGGCATCAGATGTAGCATTTAATCATCAGCTTGCAAAGGCTATCAGTTTCTTTCTCCCATTTTGGATGTTTAGCGGATGTTTCACATCAGGTCCTACTCCTGTCCCCGGTCCATATTCACTGCAGTTTGTGACAGTACAAACACCACTGTCTGTCTCCCATTCCCCCTTTTCTTTCACCTACCATGGCGCCAAACCTTGAGATTGTTGCCTAGTCACAGTGCTGGACTGCAGCAGATGCACATTCCTGAAAGGAAATACAAAATACCACCAAGTATCTGGATAGGTAAGCATGCTTTACCCAAACTCTACCACCTAACCTAATCACTACAGTGAGCTTCACCAACCAGTCTTCAGGGCTGCATTATCTTCAGATTGGATTAATGGAGCAGGACCCTGTCCAACAGAAGAGTAATTTCATACTTTAGCTAAATTCAGTTTGATACAGCACTAAAGACATTTTAAAGCCCTAAGCTATCACAAAGCTTTGAAGCACATACTTTGAATTTAAGTATACACTCAAGTTCTCTGTTGAACTGAGTTCCATGTCCTGATTTGAATCCAACTCTTCTCACCTAGCACTGAGTTCACGTAGGCCAGCTGATCAGCTGGAGAGTAGGATTTGCAAAATAAGGATCAGATCTCCTACTTCCCAAGGACAAAAAGGTTAAATTCATTAGTGTAAGAGGTGCTTAAATACAAATCTAATGGAGGTAGCATTGTCCAAAATTAATAGTAAATAGGACAATTTGCTGCCAAGTCAAGAAATCTTTATTTAAACTGCTGCTGTGCCTCATGATGACATTTGCAGGCAGAACACAGTAGTAATATTAACAATTACTTTTAAGCAGGAAGACGCACAGGAAATGTTAGACATACGTTTAGATGTGTGTACATTTAAGGACTTGCTACAAAGCCTACTGAAGCCAATAGGTCTGAGAGCAGTCTTAGAAATCCAAATTTAGATACCTTGTTAAAAAAAAAGAAAAAAAAAATATTTTGTGATCCATGATTGAATACAGCTAAAGTGAACTGGTTTTCCTAATTATATATATCTGGAGAATCTTTTTGATTTAAACACTCGCATAGATGTAACAATGTTATCTAATTTTGGCAGAGTAGAATAGAGTAGACAGACTAAAATTAGGTTTGCAAATATGCACTAAGAGACACAAGGCTTCACATGACTCACCTAATTCTCTAACTAACAGCCTCTCTGATAGACTAATGGAGGAATATTCAACAAGGATAATAATTTTCTCAATAAAGGCAGAAGATTTAAAGTAACCATGTTATGAGCAATAAGAAGATACTGCATTTGCCCCAAGGTAGCACATTCATTTTCAAGACATCTAGCAATAGAAAACCTCTTATCTGGAGAAGGTACTTTTAAATATTTTCCTGGAAAGGCAGTTAAATCTAAATGAATGTGTTAAGGCCTATAAATCTTCACCTCCTGCCACAGGTGGGCTTTACTGGGAAGTCACATTATAAAGCAATATGACATGTAAATATACAAGCAACTTTGTCCAGGAGGGACAATTCAAAAGAAAAATGCCTAAGTAGAAGAAGTTTCCTAAAGAAGAGTGTCTCAGCCTTAGTAGGTTTACACCCCAGGAGTTTCACTATTCCCATTTTGCAGACAGTGAGTATGTTTTGCCTAAAGCCCCAGTGCTAGCACAAACCTAGGAAGAAACCCCAGGTGTCTCCAGACCCTGCTCCCAATCCACCCACCACATCTGACCATCTCCTTTCTGAAAACCATCCTGACTCTAATTATCCATAAGAGGGGTGGGAACCTATAAATCCGACAGTGTTCTGCAGTAAAATGCAGAGAAGAGCTCCTACATTGCCATACATGCCTCATGCTCTCCAAAGGCTGGGCCAAGACACAACAGTGCTAGAACAAGGTTCTAAAGACCATGCCTCCAACAACATGTAAGCAGGCAGCAAGATTACAATAATCTGAGGTGCAGGGGAACTCTGTGATGGTACATTCTAGAAAATTTGACCAGTTACTCAAAACACTGGGTGATGCACATCAGTGTAGGAAAGACAAGTTGTTTCACAGACAAGGAGGGCAATTTGTGCCTCTCCTGCAACTGCAAAGTGTGACTTTGAATTATTTGCATACAACTCAGTTAAAATTTACCCCGGGAGTAATAAAGCTGTGATCATGCCAATGCACGACACTAAATTCAGCTTAGCTGACTGCTATCCGTCCAGATGAGATTCATAGTCTCTGCACAACCCCACACTGCTGAGGAGCATCAGACAAGAGTCCACTGATGCATAGGCAACCACATCCCCACTGATGGCTCCAGAAGCTCTTAGTAGCACTTTTGAAGTCAATGATAGCTAGCTGATGGGCAGGGAAGGTAGGCAGAAATAACAGCCCTGGGGCTGTGTCTTTTGGAGAGCCACCAAAATGATCAGGGGAATGGAGCATCTCTCCTATGAAGACAGGCTGAGGGAGTTGGGGCTATTCAGCCTGGAGAAGAGAAGGCTCTGGGGGGACCTTATACTGACCTTCCAGTACCTGAAGGGAGCCTACAGGAAGGCAGGGGAAGGTCTATTCACAAGGGTTTGTAGTGATAGGACAAGGAGTAATGGTTTTAAGCTAGG
>JAVSBS010026036.1:33493-47302 GCA_033124195.1 Coracias cyanogaster | reverse complement strand
GTCTCCCCAGAGCGCAGCAGAGGGACAGGATCCCCTCCCTGCCCTGCTGCCCACGCTGCTGGGGATGCAGCCCAGGAGGACATTGGCTTCTGGGCTGCAAATACAGGGTGCAGGCTCATGTCCAGCTCTTCATCCACTAGACTCACCAAGTCCTTCTCCTCAGGACTTTTCTCAATCCCATCACCTCCCAGCCTGTATTAATATCAAGGATTGCCCCAACCCAGGTGTAGGAGCTTGCACTTGGACTTGTTGAACTTCACGAGGTTCAGATGGGCAAACTTCTCCAGCCTCTCCAGGTCCCTCTAGATCCCATCCCTGAGGCCTGTCAACCACACCACTCAGCTTGGTATTGTCTGAAGGTGCACTTGATTCCATTGTCTATGTCATTGATGAAGATAATTAAATATAGAGCATATTATCTTAGAGCAAGCTACAGAGATCATATACCTAGACTTAGACTGTGATGACTGCTAAACTCAAAGAGACCGGGGAAACCAGAGGATCTCAGCTTTCAATTCCAGTTTCCTCAGGGGAATCCAACCATGAAACATCCAAGGTAGGAAGTAGGAGAGAAAAAAACATGACACCTGGAACAAGACTTAAGCTCTTCATTGTGGCTCTTTCTTGCGGGGGGTTGTCAGTGGATATCTGTTTCCTGGACAAGACATTGTGGTCAGAGTAGTTGAGCACACCGGTTCCTCTGCTCCGAAAGTCAATGAGGTGGCATTGTTGCCATTGTGAAGATAAAACACATGTGAGATGGAGAGGAAGGGGAAGAAGATGCACGTCATTTTGCAATCAGTTTAATAGAAAAAAAAAAGGAAATAGAGATTAAAACTCCTATGCTCTGAGTTTTATCTGCCTTGGATAGAGCTGTCAGTTTTAACATAGCTTTTTTGCTTTACAAAAGTGGTAAGGTAGGCCATGAATTTTAATAAAACAAACAACAGCACTTGGGCTGATTGGATTGCTTCGATGTTTCATTTTGTCCGCTAACCTTGAGAAAAACAGAATGGGGATTAATATGTAAATGCTTTTCCAACCCTGGCTGTGAATATAGTGACAAGGTAATAGAAAGAAATGCAAAAGTTACTGCTGATGAATGGCTCCAATTGTTTGGCTGGTTACCCCATTTAGAAAAAAATTATCATAGATTCACAGAATGCTTTAGGTTGGAAGGGACCTTAAAGATCATCTAGTTCCAACCCCTCTGTCATGGCAGGGACACCTTCCTCTGGACCAGGTTGCTCAGAGCCCCATCCAACCTGGTCTGAACACCTCCAGGGATGGGGCATCCACAGTCCTCTGGGAAACATGCTCCAACTCCTCACTCTTCTGATAGTGAAGAATTTATTTCTTACATCTCATCTAAACCTAATGTAAATCTACCCACTTCCAGTTTAAAGCCATTACCCCTTGTCCTAGCCTGTGAACAGGCCACTTACTACAACATTCACTGTGTTTCATGACACCTACACAAATGTCCATTTAAATGTCTATAAGCCATTCATCACTCAGAGCAAATCCCAACGTTTCATTTGAAAATATCAAAATTCCCAAAGAGACTAAATAAAGCAGGGCAGTCAAGGTAAGAAGTGATTGCATCTGACAGTTTTAAAAAGGGTATTAGGTCACCGCTGGGCTGCCTGGGATAGGTACTTCTAGGTTGATTGGCACTAACTAATGTTGATGCAGGTCCCTTGAAGCTTGCCGACTCCATATTGGAGCAGTGGGAGGAGAGTTGATGCCTTTTTTCTGAAGACGTTCCTGAATTTTTAACTTGAAGCTTTAAAGAGACCATAAGAATGTACGTAAGCAGGGCAGTGCTGTCCTTGGGAGAGTGAAACAGCCATGGCAATGTACTCTGCTACCATCAATCCCCAGCAAAAACCTGCTGGCCACCGTGCGCAAGATGGCATGGTGGCCATCATCATGGGCAAGGTGGATTTTCCCACTGTAAACCCTTCAAGTGACCTGGCAGTGGAAGGAGCTGACCACTCATGTCCATGTCCTTGCATTGTATGTGTTATACTGGACTGCAACAACACACATCTGCTCTCCTGGTCCTTGAGGTTAGAAGTTATTTTGGTTTGAGGTACAAGACCAAACCCACCAAATGATTTCTTGCTTGGCCTCTGAAGGTGTCTTGTTTGTCTGCAAAGATTATGGCTGATCTTGCCTTACCTAAGGGTAGCAGGTCAACTTCTGTGTGTTTGTTTTGGTTGATTTCTGGAATTCCTTGACAGTGAGGAAGCCAGGAGGAACTAGATGTCCTGGCAGGACACACTAACCATGTATAACAGCTGTACCAGAACCTCATGCCTGTAACTCCTGCACTTACAGCAATACCCAGTCGCCACTTCTTTACGAAGATGTCCATAATTTTTGATTTATACATCACAAATGATAGCACATCTGTCATTTCTTCGGTGTCAGCTGTTCTGCAGTGATGGATTGCTTTTACTTTAAAAAAAACCAAAACTAATGTATTTCCCAGTATGAACCTTTTCTTAAAATTCTGGTACCTTAAATTCTCTTTGGCAGAGCTTGTCTCTTCTTGTCCTCGATGAATTTTTGAAGCTGTAGGGTTCTGTGAAAGAGCTGCTATGATCCACCTCAGGTGCGCTCGCAACGAGTATCGCAGCCTTGAAATGTAAAGTCTCAAGAAGCCCTGGCAGACTGGAGGAATTGTATGTATCGAGGTAATTCTCATCATTATCATAATGGGAAGCAGGATCAGGAAAGAAGTGTCAAAATGTTATGGTGAATACAGAAGATCACTGCCAGGAAAGGCGAGATGGTGCACCCCAGAACCTTGCTTGTTAGGTAATAGCAGCTGAGGGATGTGACAGGCTTACAGCCGGCATGTGGGAGACTCCACCGCAGCTGGAGGTTGGGGCGGGCTGTATGCCGGCTTGTGGCACTAAGCCACCGAGCAAAAGCCTCCTGAGCAAAGTACCTTCGCTGAGATGCTGGAATGATAACACAGTCCTGAAGCAAGCTGGGCAGCTGGCTACCAGCTGGTCATCCTGACCACAGCACAGATAAATGTGGCCTTTTAAAGGCCACAAAATGGCGCGATTGCACTGCTCGTTCTCTCTCCGTCAGCCTTGCGTCCTGGTGTGAGCTAGAACAGAACTTAGATTTAGGTTGGATATTAGAAAAAGGTTCTTTGACATGAGGGTCATAGAGCACTGGAATGGGCTGCCCAGAGAGGTGGTGGAGGCCCCATCTCTGGAGTCACTCAAGGTCAGGCTTGATGAGGCTCTGAGCAACCTGACCTAGGTAGAGATGTCCCTACTTGTGTAGGGAGGTTGGACTACATGACCTCCAGAGGTCCCTTCCAGCCTGAAACATTCTATGATTCTATGATTCTCAAAAGTGATTAACTGAGAAGCCGTGGGACTCAGAAAGGTATAAAAAATGACCTGCACCAAGGGAGGAAGCCTTGGAGGCTGAGACAGGGGAGGACACAAGAGAAGACAGAGTGGTTTCCTACTTTCCAAAGGATTTAAGACCCCTAGACCAAACTTTTCATGCCTCTTACCTACCTACCTACCTTCTATTTCTGGCTAGACTCCTGGGTCTTTATTCCAGTAAGGACTTTAAATTGGGCAGCCAGAAAAGGGAATGGGAAAATACCCACAATTGCTCTTTGTACTATGCTCCCACAGGTTCAATTGCTCTAGTGTCCCTACTCTTCCCTTGTCCTGCAGGCTCTTGGGTGCTTTCTGCGAGGAGCTCTCACTTCAGGAACACGGTAATACAAAACTGCCCTGGTTTTTGAACCATCAGGGCAGGCCATAAAGAGCTCCTGATGCTCGATGTTGAAGAAGAGAACAGGCCTGTATAAAGCCAGGGTGTAGAGATAAGAAGAAATAACGTTACTATTTAACTGGTTTCATTAGTATAATGGGAGACATCATGCCTCTTTTTATTGTCATAGGAATATTAAATAGTTACACCTCTTTCTGTCTCCCACCTTACACCCAGAAACATAATGGCACCAATATTTCACTTCTTGGGAATAACTCCATTTTCTCTGCAAGCAAGAAGCCAAGAAACTTTACATTTTAAAAAATAAAAACTGAGATTAGACTTGACATTTAGAAGCTTCCAAAACTGGCAGGCCCGAGGGCTGGGAACTTTGCAGTCCCAAGAGGGCAGCTACGAAAGTTCAAAGAAATGAAGTGCAAGGAAATTGCATATGTTGACCTCCTCTTCTGCAGCGGGGAGAGAAAGTCCAACACTTCCATGCTTCACTCAGCAAGCATTCATGAAGATGAATAAAATATTATAATCAAAAGCCCAGTCTTCACAAGAAAACCCACTGAGGCAGCTGGTCTCCATCCTAGCTTAAGAATTCAACTCTGCAGGCCCCTGTAGAAGAGCAGGATCCTGACACAAGCATGTTACCTTTGGCTTTCCTTTCTTATATGACTTCACAACCCTTCTTGTATCTGTAGATGAATAAAACCTCTTTGCATAGTCACTGTCATTTCACTTGCAGACTTAGGCAGCAATCTTGCAGTGGGGAATTGAGCCCAGCAAGCCAGTGAATGTGTCTCTTCTTTCTTAAGGAAGTACAACACAGCATTTTCTGCTAGAGAGGCTTTGTTGTTCAGCACCTTTTGAGCACATGCTTCCAGAAGAAAATTATCTGCTACTATAATTAAAGGTAGGGTGCTTAACTAAATATTTCTTTTCTCAGCCATTCATTTTAGAATGAGAATTTGTTGCCACATTATACCATTTTAGTATTGGATTGCCCTCAACCAGAACATCTGTGTACTTACTCAGCTGCCTTCTTCAAGTCACATATATTATGTCTTTTATTATACCCAAATTTCACTGTGCAGTTCATTCCCTCCCATGCCATAGTTGGCAGGAAGAGAACTATCAACTCATTTCCAAATTAAACAAAACAAAAAAACCCAAAACAAAACCCAAACTACTCTTACTAAAGGGACAGTAACTAGTGCCTTATAACTGTGATGAAGGACAGTAACCTTAAAAATTGTTTATGTATTAATCTGCTTAATATTCAGTAAGACAGTTGGAAAGATGCCCCAGTAAACAGCCAAGTTCAGTTGCTCTGCAGCCGGCAAGAATTGGGGAAGAAGAGATCAGCTCTTGGGACACAGATAATTGTAACCTTCAGTTCAACACAGGCTCGGTTGGTGTAACTATTGACTTAGGATGTTCATGGGCACCCTACTCAGAGTGGTGAGATGCAAAAGCTTAGTCAGGTATAAGAAGGGATATGGGATTTCTTCTCCCAGAGCTCAACTTCTAAAACAAAAAGTTCTCAGCTATCCTTCTGAGAAGAGATTTTAAATGTAAACTGGATGTAATGGACCCATCTGCCCAAGTTTTCAGAAAGCATGAACCATGCTCAAGGTCCATGCTTAAGCTGTTTGGTTTCATTATTCCCTGTTATTCTGCTGGTTATTATCAGCCAGACCCAGCACAGGAATAAAGTATTATTACATGCAGAAGACCACCAGCTGCTCAACACAAAACACAAAAATTTGTGACACAGAATCCCACAGAATCACAGAATTGCTACGGCTGGAAAGAATCTATAAGATCATTGAGTCCAATCATTATCTGTATCTATCAGGTCCACTTCTACACCATATCCTTGAGCACCCTACCTAGATGGCTTCTAAATACATCCAGGGATGGTGATTCAACCTGTTCCAGTCCTTGACAACCCTTTCAGTGTTGACTTTGGGAATTATTTTCTTGAAAGGAATTTCCTTTTTAGTGTTTGGGAACTACTGCATCAGTGAAACTAGGCTGGTCTAGGATGACATTCAAAACAAAACACTTCAGAAAAACAAGTGGTTTCAGGCAAATGTCAGCTTTCTCAGCTTCATTAGCTAATTGATTCAAAATGTAAAGACAATAACACACAACTGAGATGACAAAAGTTACAGATTGTCAATGCAAGACACAGACCAGGAGAAGTTCAGCATACCCTTTGGCATACCCACTCTCATGTTTCCGTTGTTTACTACACCAGGAACCTTCTTAAATCCCCAGCAATTCTCTCCATGACTTCTCCAGCATCTCAATGGGCAGGTAGGGAGATCATGAGGGAATCTATTCTCAGAGTCCTCCTCATTTGGACAGGTTTTACTATCCCTTTAGGCTTTTAAATACATTTAAGTACATTCCCTTGGAAAACTTCACGATACCGCAGCACAGACATTTCAGTGGTTTAGGTGCTATTACATGTCCAAAATAGAGCCAAATGTCAGCAAACTACAAGGTGCGTCATGAAACTTAGCTTACAAGGAAGGCCGTTATAAATAGTCCATATCAATACATAGGGACATGCAATATCCATTATGATAAATTAAACTGAGAATAGTCATGTAGTAGTGCTTAGGATACCCCTATAAACGTGGTCGTCAGACAGCTGTGTAATCATCACAGGGACTATATTAGAAATATATTTCAGGGAGAGTTAAAGTAAACTTAAAGAACAAAAACATCCTGGGACATGAGATAAGCATCAGAGAAACAAAGAAGAGAACTGCTAAATGTTCACCTCAGGAGGGCAGTAGGTTTGAAGAGGTGCAATCAGACCTGTATGAAACATCCCAAGTAACACTGAAGCCATTCTGTATTTTTCTGCTTGCACCCCAATCACAAGGCAAGTTCTGTCTTAACTAACACCACATTTTACAAGAGAGCTTATTTACTCCATTTCCTGAAATAGAAAGATACGTTCAAGCAATAAACCAAATCCAAAGCTCTGACCCCAAAGTCAATGAGACAGTACTTGGGTCATTCCCATGTTTGTACTCCAAAACTGTAGTTAAATCTAATGGACATTAAAACACAGAGGCCAGAAGCTGGAGTAAACACGATAAGAAAATGGAAGTGTCACATGCAAAACCCCTCTAGAAAAAGGCAAACTGCTCTAAGACACAATTCGGGCCAGATGACATATTAGAACTGTTCACAGTATCCTGAATTCTGCTTCACCTTGCCAAGTCCAGACAACCACTAAGTTTCAGTTCTTCATTTGAACTCCCTTAAAATCAGGAGGAATAGAAGTGTTTCTAGAGCATGCTTCATCTCCTACTCCTAAAGTAGGCGGCTAAAACAGGTCAGATGAATCATGTTAGCAGCAGCTTTTTCTTTCCATTGATTACACAAGGAGCCTACAGGGACCAAGTAGGATGTAGACATTCAGAGTTAGGGGAAATGAAGCCCATCTCACACATCTGCACAGCTGCATCCACAGCACTGCTTATCCTCTCATAGCTGAAAGTGGGGCTAATTTCCACTGCAGAAAAAAGTCAAAAGTAGAAGACAACAAGCTTTCTAAAGAGTGAGCTCAAATCTGAAATCCCCACAAGGCAAAGTCTTTCTTTTTCAACCTATATTCTTAATTCAAATGTTTGAAACTAGGAGTCTGAGTCATGATCCCTGTTCCCAGCACTACATCTAATCTGGAATCTGATCTTTGGCATGCCATTTAACCTCATTTTTCCTACTAACTGCAAAATAGGGATAGTAATTCTGCAAGAAAGCTGAGTCTTAATTGATGAACATCTTTAAAGTGTTCTGGGATTTCATTGCCCCTCATTAAAACACAGTTACTATTAAGTAGTATATGAACACTATCATGATTATCACTACAAAGACAGCATTTATCTGATAGTTATCTTTAAAACAGCTGAATATAATTTGCATGTGCTTTTTTTTTTTTAATAGTGTTCTCAGTGGTATCCACATGCCTATTTCTCTGGCATTGGTATCTTCTGATCTGACACTTTGCAAGTTTACCACCATGTTCCCTTTTTTATTGCCTGTTAAAATTATGTACTGATGAAAAAACTCATTCTTTGCTTTCTGCTTGAGTGTGACTACATATAAATATATACATAAATATATCCTGCCATTAAGTTTAGCAAACAAATAGATTTGAATTTCAGTAAGCAAATCTGCAGCCTTTTGCCAAATAATGGACAAATATGAATGATTCTTGTCTAGATGCACTGTACACAGTAACTTGGGCTAGAAATCGAAACAAAGTGTCATTGTCTCCATCCTCTATTCTCACACCCCTAGCAAGGAAAGCTCAAGGGAAGTGCTCACATAATACAAATGCTTTCATTTTTAACCGAAAATAGCTTCCATTTATAGCACAATGGAGAAATATACACAAAACCACAGAGATTTGTACAGTCATGTTTCAGAGAGAAGACATCCCTAGACCAGAGGGACCCATGACAGCAAGTCCACTGGAGCCAGGATCTCACTCACCAGTGCCACTCTCAGGATTTAGGACACCCTGCACCTCCAATTCTTTGGCTTTAACACCCAGGTAAGTAACCTCCCTTTTATTTGACATTTACAGATGAAAACATCTCTTCTCATTTTAATTATTGTCGCATAGTACTGGGGAAAGCCATGGGACTGATCCTGCATATGCTCCAGCACCTTCCAAAGAGCAGAGAGGAGGAATTCCTGTGGCCTGCAGAAACCCTAGGGCACCCCATTGAGGTGGGCTGCTGGCTGTACATGCCCACATTGAGGGGAAGGAGACAGCGAGGAAAACTTTTGGAGAAGCACAAGTGCCAAGGCAGACTACTGCAGCCTCACTCATGGCATGAAGGATAGGCACTGCATTAAAAGCAATTTGCTGATAGCCACAGAGACGAGTCTCAGCCCAGTTACTCACTGGTCATGAGACACAAATTTCCCCATCCCCACAAAGCTGTGATCACATCACTGCTCTGCTGCCCCTTTCTCTTTAAACTGAGACCTTCCTGCCCCGTGAGAACTTCCCATCCTCAGGAAGGGCTGTCCTCAGCAAGGAGCAGGCAGAGCTCCTGGCAGGTACTCTGTGGTGCTCATGGTCTGAAGCACAGCACCTCATGTCCACAGGCACACATGTACCATTTCTGGTAGCATCTGCACAAAATCTCAGCATTAGAGACAAATCCTCGGTTCTCTGGCACAACCATCACTGTCAGATTTGATCCTCTCTGAGGTTACAGAGATTTTTGGACTGAAAACTACGGTCTGCACACTAAACACTGACTACAAAAAAACCAGATGACTCCTCCAGCTCATGTTCCTGGATGAACGGCTTCCAGTGAAGCACATTTCTGGGGGTGTGAGAGCACAGGTGTGAGAGGCCACAATCCCAGCAATGTCAGTGCAGCACCTGCACCTCTTCACTTGTCCACCAGTTCTCTTCCTCACTTGCCTCAGCTTGCTTGAACATAGAAGTAAAACTCAGAGTGACAAGCAACACCTGTTTCCACAGTGACTTTCCACACCCAGCTATATCTAATCTTTGCTTCGTTGCCTCCTTTAAAGTTTTATAATGGTTTCAGTGAGCAGTCTTAGTCAAGTTTCTGACTTTTTAACTTAATGCTTCCATGCCTGAGCTCAGACATCTAAAGGAATCTGGATTTAAGTAATCTGCTCAACACAGAAAACCCTGGAAATATGCTTTCTGCTCATCATCATCATCTCAAACCACAAGTGCAAAGCTCCAATACAGTGTGTATTTTTCCACTGTAGCAATGCAATGGCAGGGGTTTGCTTCCCTTGTACTGGATTTTCTCAGCAGCACCTCTACCAGATGGACTCAGTAAAGTATAAAACAGGAGGTATGTCTCAAAATGCATTCTTAAAATTCAAGTTTCCAATAACAATACTCACCAAAAGGCTCTGTGTCATCATTTTAAATTACTGAGAAACAACTTAAAAGACCGAGTGAGTTGACAGATTAGTTGTTTCCATTTCCATACATGTAATTTACATACATGCAATTTGCAGATAAAGAATTTAAAACCTCAGAGGTCCTGAGAAAGCACCAGAAACTTTAATTTGGAGATATATGACCAGCTGAGCGCTGTACTTGCATCCCAACACACACTGGGGAAACTGATTGGGAGAAAACAGCACGAAGAGAAATCGTAGCAGGCTCTCTGACCTTGGTGGGACCCCAAACATGGCAACCCCTGTGCGTGGCAGCAAGGCAGCATCTGCCTGGCTTCTGCCTGCATCCCTGAGCTGCGGCTGTCATCCTCAGCATCGCCTGGCCAGCCAGACTGACCTCAGACACTTCAGACAGAAGAAACCAAAAAAGCAGAGCAAAACACATTCCAGACCTCATAAGCCAAATCGCGCATCTACAGGGAAAACCGGTCCATATATGACCCTTTGCTTTCACCCTCACCCACGCACACAACAGCAGGCAGCTGAAATCCCCAGTATTTGGCAGCTGCAGTTACCCTGACATAGACCCAGAGTCACACAAACGTGGCCAGAGCTCAGAGGGGATGTGGGAAGCTGATCTGAGCTTACACCAACACCCAGCACTTGTGCACTCGCAGGCACAGATGTGATCCTTTCCCGGGGGCAGAAAAGTGTACCTGAAAGGAACACAACTGCAGCAGGAGCTGAGGCCATATCAAGTGCATGGCATCCTCCTCCAAACCACCCTCCACTTCCTAAGTCACGGTGCTAGGAAATCACATTGTATTTAAGAACTGAGTTTCTCTTACTTCAACCTTCAAAACTAGGATACTGTTGCATCTTTGTCAGGATTTTCCACAACAAATCAGACATCTTTTTCATGTAAAATTACCTAGATACATTACATGTGCTGCACCCCGGGGGGGTACTTCATTTTCACCTTCTGCAATAGGACTTTTCTTTCTCCTCCTTTTCACACTGCACTTTATAAATAGTTTAAATAAATGTCTCTCTTTGTTGTCTGAGTGAGTTTTGAAAATACCATTAGTTATATGGAGTAGGTAAAAATGACTATAAGGGAGCTATTGACACGAAGGCATTACCTATTATTAGCACCAATACTCTTGTCTAACAAACCAGTACAGTCTTCGAAGTGTCATCCTCAAGCTTTGGGGGTGATCCTTTTCCAAAGGTGGGGTTTTCCCCATTCTTTGTATTACTAAGTTCTTAGGATTCCTAAAACATTTGCTGTTTCTTTTGCAACAGAAATGTCCCAATGCCATAGTGGGATGAGTCCAGTTGCACCATACAAACTGCCTTACTGGCTTTAAAGCTTGGTGCTGCTTGGGCCGTATTCTCTATTTTCAAATGACATACAGTGATGGTGCAATTATCTGGCTTAACTGGGACATGCATTTATTAATGCCCAAGCAGTGCTGTAACTGTGTGTGACCAAAGGTACAGGCTCTAGGCAAGAACCTCTTTCTCTGATTACAAGATCCCAAGCAAAAAAGCACTTAATTTGCTCTAACAGCATCCTTCTGGGTTACAAGTAAATTTTTTCTTGATTTTGCTCCTCTTGTATGTGCTTCTGAAAAGGCTTTGACCACCACTGCTCACCTATACTGCTCCACCAATTGCAAACATTTACTGATACATCTTACAGATGATATAAAAATCACACAGGGGATGTTGTAGCTTGCCATTATCAGTGTCTTCCTGTGGAAGAAGTCTTCAGCTGTCAATCTTATTTTCCTGCAACATGATGCACCAAAAAAGTCACATATTTAAGAAAATGGCAGCTTCTACAACATTAGGGTCAAAATACCTGCCCCCTCCAGTCTGTACTACACACGTACAAATTTAGAATCACATTTTCCACATTGTTTAGCACCGGAAAACAAATATAAATTTTCAAATAATTCAAATATTCCACATCTATGTGAGCCTTTAAACACAAAGGCCAATTTTCTACATAAATTGCATCCAGCTGGTCCTCCTCCCTGGAATAATCAGAGCAGATACATGCTCTTGTGAAAATCCAATCCATGTAAAATGAAATTTTCTTGATTTTTGAAATACGGTTCTTAGATTTTCATTCCCTAATTAGAAGAATGTGACTTTGATCTCAAAAAATTTGTAACGCATGTCAAAAAGAATTTTATCTGTTGCTTCCATTTTAACCCAACTTAATAAAAACCAGCCCCTTGCCAAACAGCAGCAAAGCTGAGCTAACTGGGCAAAACAGTGTTAACTACATGAAATACAGTTAGCATGAAATAACATCAAAAAGTGCTGTCTCATCATGCAAAGATGATCTGTGAGGGCAAGGTTTGCAGGAACAGTTATTTTATTAAACCAATTCTTACAATCAGAAGAAAGGACAAGCTTTTTGATACAAAACCCTTTCAGTATGAAATAAAAGTTCCAATCATCTCTTTCTCTAAATGTTTACCAGTCTTTCCCTCCTTTTATTTCCTTCAAGCTTGTTTTTCCCACTCTTTCCTTCTCTCCCACAGAAAAATTTCATGTGAAATTAGTCTGAGGCTTTACACCATCGCTAACAATTGATACTTTAATGAAAAGGAAAGCAGAATTTTTTACTTCAGAGAACTATTATTCTTTTGGGTGGCTTTGTTATTTTCTTAATTTTTTGTTTGAAACTTTTTGACCACCCAATGAACCTTTTGTGACCATCTGATGAACCTGAAAGTGTACAAGTCCATGGGACCCGACAGGATGCATCCATGGGTACCGAGGGAACTGGCGGATCAGGTTGCTAAACCGCTCTCTATTATATTCCAAAAGTTGTGGCAGTCCAGTGAAGTCCCCATTGACTGGAAAAGGGGAAACATAACTCCTATTTTAAAAAAGGGAAAGTAGGGAGAACCAGGGAACTACAGGCCAGTCAGTCTCACCTCCATGCCCGGTAAGATCATGGAGCAGATCCTTCTGGAGGCACTGCTGAGGCAGAAGAATAATGAAGAGGTAATTGGGTACAATCAACACAGCTTCACCAAGGGCAAATCATGCCTGACCAACCTGGTGACCTTCTATGAGAAGGTCACAACATCAATAGACAAGGGAAGAGCAACTGACGTCATTCACCTGGACCTGAGCAAAGCCTTTGACACTGTGCTGCACGAAATCCTAGTCTCCAAACTGGTAAAATACGGGTTCGATGGATGGACAACTCGGTGGATAAAAAGCTAGCTTGATGGCCACACCCAAAGAGTGGCTGTCAATGGGTCCATGTCCAAGTAGAGGCTAGTGACAAGTGGAGTTCCTCAAGGATCAGTACTGGGACCGGTCTTATTTAACGTCTTTGTCGGTAACATGGACAGTGGCAGAGTGCACCCTCAGCAAGTTTGCCGATGACAACAAGCTGTGTGGTGCAGCTGACATGCTGGAGGGAAGGGATGCCATCCAGAGGGACCTTGACAGGCTGGAGAGGTGGACCCATGCCAACCTCATGAAGCTCAACAAGACCAAGTGCAAGGTCATGCGTCTGGGCTGGGGCAATCCCAAGCACTGATATAGGCCAGGCAGTGACTGGCTTGAGAGCAGCCCTGAAGAAAAAGACTTTGGGGTACTGGTGGACAAGAATCACAGAATTATTGAGGCTGGAATAGACCTCCAAGATCATCAAGTCCAGCCTACCATGACATCAGCTAGACCACGTTACTAAGTGCCACATCCAGTCTTTCCTTAAATACCTCCAGGGACGGCGACTCCACCACCTCCCTGGGCAGTCCATTTCAGTGTCTAATCGAGAAGCTCAACATGAGCCATCAGTGTACACCTGCAGCCCAGAAAGCCAATCATATCCTGGGCTGCATCAAGAGAAGCGTGGCCAGCAGGTCAAGGGAGGTGATTCTCCCCCTCTACTCCACTCCCGTGAGACCCCACCTGGAGTACTGTGTCCAGTTCTGGAGCCCCTATTACAAGAAAGATAAGGACATGCTGGAACGTGTCCAAAGAAGGGCCACGAGGATGATAGAGGGCTGGAGCACCTCTCCTATGAAGACAGACTGAGAGAGTTGGGGTTATTCAGTCTGGAGAAGAGAAGGCTCC
>JAVSBS010026036.1:12424-28052 GCA_033124195.1 Coracias cyanogaster | reverse complement strand
AAGAAAATGGACCCAACTGGTATCACAGAGAAACCAACAGCCTATATAAACTGAGAAGGGGCTTTAGCTCCTTGAACCATTGCTTTAAAAGTTTTTCAAGAGATATTAGGTTCTTCCCAAGAGGCAGATAAACCAAGCTTGGCCGATACAAGGAACTATTACATTTTTCGATGCATTTAGTCCTTATTTTGTCTGAGGTTTAAGTCTCTGTTCATCCAGCCTGTAACCACAGGGGTAATATTTTATCCCAAAGGGCTTTACAAATAAGTGTTTCCCCCAAACAGCACACCAGGGACACTTATAGCCCTTAAGTGAGTTACTCCTGCAGAGAGGTCCAGTGGCTACTTTACACTTCACAAAAATACCCCAGCACTGTTTTGCCAGGGCAGTGAAGGTGGCTGCATCAAACTGAAACCTCCAGGGGAACTTGGGCAGCCAGACTGCAGTGATGGTTCCTGGCACTGGGCCAGGGTGCCACAGCCCCCACCACCCATCTGGGGAGTCCCGCAGGTCCTTAAGACCCAGCTTGGAGGCAGAAAAAAAAAATATAGAATAGCACACATAGAAATGACATGCACAGGGTTTGCATGGGCAGGCACCAGTGGGGTCACCACTTCTCTACGTACTTGGGTACTCAAGCCCTGTAGATGGGCTGAAAGATGAAACAGCCGTGCTTCTGCAGCATGCACAGGAGCACCTACTTGCAGGTCAAAGTTAAGATGGGAGATGAGTGCAAGTTTATGTTTTATGCACATGGAAAATGGCACCTGTAACGAGTGTGGGACTGCCAAGGTCCAGGGGCCATTAGTTCAGAGAAGAGTGCCATCTACTGCTACATCAACTTTGCTTCCAGAAGCCATAAGGCTTCTGCCCCATCGCTCAACCAGACCCTTTTTTTTTTTTTCCTTTATCTTGCAAGATATGTTTTAATCCCATCAAAATGTAATATGGCCACGGGCATGAGAATAATCACACCATAAAAACACATCAGATGCAGATACAACCTTAAAACACCACGGAAATGCCTAATAAAAAAAAAGCCATTTAAATGCAGCTATACAGAAACCACAGTGCAGAAGATTTAAAAGAAAATGTCTAGCAGTTTGTACATCAAATTTTAATACTATTTTCAAATCAAGTCTAAGAGAGGACAACAAGGAATTTAATAAGTCTAATGGGTGTGTAATCAGCATTTGACCATTCTTGTCATAGAAGTAAGTGTCTTCCTGGCCCAAAATGTCTAGGAAAGGCACTGAAAGACAGTTACAATTATGTTTTGAAACAGAATTTTTAAACAACCTTTTTTTTCCTCTTGTAGATTTATTAAGAGTTTCACCCTATTAAGAATAGGACTCAACCAACAGGGTGAAATACAAATAACTCCATGGGTATAGTAAGTGGCACAGTAAGTTTAGGGCCCATTCACAGCTTAAATTACTGCCAACAGTGATGTCAAGATTTCAAGCATATCCTGACAGTCCTATGACAACAGCAGTTACACAGCATTATCTGGTCTTCCAGTAAAATCGTCTCCCCTAGACAGCATCATACTGCATTTCACAACAGAAGCATACACGGTCAGCCTGTGTCTCCTCAGTCCTTACAGCTGCAGTCAGGCTATCTGGGGAGGTGGGAGGTGTCCGGTACCTGATTTTACTGGTTTTGACAACATTCCCACATAGAACAATCAGCAAAACATTAAAACAAAATAAAGGAAATTGCCAATATATTAAATGCTTTAACAAATGGCAGAAATAATGTTAGTAATATTTCATCTGAGGTTAGAAAGTTTAATTTGACAATATTTGGTACAGAGTGCTTATTGTGTATACAAAGAGAATCCATCCTCTCCTCTAGTTCCATACTTGGTCAATCTATCTCTTTTTTTACATCAAAAAGGAAAGGGTATTTTTAAGATACATTATAATAATGATACACAGATAAACGCATCATGAGGTGATCCCTAATGCTGTTACATTGTCACTATTTTATCTGGACAACTTTATAACATGAGTTACAAGAACTGAAAACACCAAGGAAAACAAATTTAAAAAAAAAAAAAGTGAGACACTCCCTGCCCCACAAGTACTGACCACAATTTTTTCAAGTCTAACACTGGTTTATTGCAGATAAAATACTCAACTCTGTCAGTGAGGATAGAAATTCTGGTTTGTGTCTTCAAAAAATCTGTTATGGTTTTAAGAGACCTCAATACTTGCATAAGGATGGAGTTATATTGGGGGTGGGAATGAAGGAGGAGAGGGGGCAGAGGCAATACTGAGCAGAACCAATATCAAATAAAAGGTGCTAATTTTATACTCTAACAATCACAGTTGCTCAAATGTTTGCAAACAACAGATCAACCCCAACACACTAAACCATATTGTTATTTTAAATGTAATTCATACAGAATTCTGCAGCTACAAGATTATGAAAAACAGACATGTATACTCTGCAGCAACATAAAATATAATCCTACATACAAACCAAGCACCAATTTTCTCCCCTCTATCACAATCAGTATTCTATCTCGAAGAAGCATCTGTCAGATTCTCCAGAACCAAAAATAGCAAAGACCCTTTTAAACAGAACAGCTTCTGGTTTGTATTTATAACTACACTGCACTCACTGCTTCTGGCTGCATGGCGATGAAATTTGTGCAAGATATAATCAATTACCCAGCTTTGCACTTTATCATGCAGTTAGCTACCGTTACCTGCATCTTACCCTTCAAGCACTTCTCCTCATGCATAGGGTTGAGATTCTAAAACACAAGAAATATTTGCACATTGAAGAACTAACTGTAGAGCTGACATTACACAGCAAAAACCTTGTGAGAACAAAAACCAAGCACACTGATGTATAAAACAGAAAGCCTACCTGAATTCTTCAAATGCATACATGGCCTAGTAACTACACAAATGCTCTTAAATTTAAAATAATCTTCTTAATGTGCAGGAGGACCATTTAGTTTGTCAAACTGCAGCAAAATGCATAATGACGAGACAGTATATTTGAAATATTCTGAAGAGAAAGGGTATGCAGATACTGGCCTGCAGCCTACAGCTCAGCCAGCTGCTGACAAGCAGCAGCTAACAGGGAAAGGCGATAGAGTACCATGTGATCATTCCTGCAAGTCTGATTAATGCAGTATACTCCAAGAATACAGGCTGATATCTTTATTATTCGAGCCAAATAAGTCAAATACTGTACATGACAGGTTCCACAGCTAAATTATCATTCACATGTTACATCAAAATCAGTGAACACAAGCAGAGGATACTAAAACACTAAGTATATATCATAACCAAAGAGATTAATTAGGCCCATTCAAGCTGATTTTCTTACCTTGTAGTGACATTTTAGTCTCTGTTTTTATTCAAAAACCACCAGTGATGGAACAAAAGACTGCAGCCACAAACCTCCCCTTCCATGAATGCCAGAACATTTTAAGTAGTTTATCTGCTAGAAATCATTTCCTCTGTAGTCTATCCCCAACCACTTTAACTCCTTCAGCCCTGAATTCGTTGCCATGAATCCTATTTTCCGTGCCTTATAGGCTTTTTAGGGTTTATAGGGTTAACACCAAGAAATCGCAGCAGTGCAACTGAATGAAGTGGGATAAGAGCCAAAGGAGTCATATCTGTGAAATCAAAGAAGGGAGATAGGAACGTGGCAAGTTGAGAATTTCATGGCATTGCAGTGTGCAAGAAAAGATGCTTCAGCTGCCTAGCAACAGCGCACGCAATCTCCATGGCAACAGCATAGCGAGCGCTGGGGTCAGAGCATCCCTGCTGCACACACACCCAGGGGTGACAAACCTGAGTCAACCTCCCCCAGCCCAGCCAGGGCATCCCTGTACTGGTCACCCTGCACCAGCAGGACTTGCGCCAATGCCAGTGGCTGGTGGGTAGAACTGGGAGCAATGAGGCACCCCCGGCACAGGGATGAGGTTTGCACCTACTCTACGTAGGGCGGTCCCACCAAAGCAGAGCATGGAAGCACATGGGCATGCTTCTGTAATAGCCCAGCAAGGGACAAGTCTGCTCCTCTGAAATAATGCGGCCTGGAGCATTGCATCCCCTGGCTGCATAAAGACAGCTCACAGCACAGGGGAACAGACCCCAAAACACCAGGAGTCAGAGCTCGTCATGCCCACAGAAAGCCCCTGGGAAATTCTGGACATGTAAGAAACACAGCCAGGATGACTACCATTATCTATTCACTTAGAAACTGCCCAGGTCATATTCATGGGAGAGACCGGAGAGACTCTGCCAAGGCTCCTGACAGCCCTAGCTGAACTCAGTAGTGTGCTTAGGAAGGATGGGAGGAGGTTTTACCGTGCGGTTGTGCCCACACTGGGTTAGTCTCAGCATCTCTGCCACAACAGCATGCAGCCACCTAAAGATGCCAGCGTAGGCTGGGCAGAAGTGGAACAGGAATTGATCGCCACTCAGCTGTTGGCTAGAGAACAGATTAAGGGAGAGGATGGCTGGAAATGACAGAGATTCAAACCCTGGGAAATCAACCCCTCACCTGGCAGAGAGATATAATGGGGCTGTGGGAGAACATGCTGCCTGGGAAAGTCACAAGGCGGCAGCAAATTCAAAGTCACCTCTGGGGCTGGCCCCACCTTGACTTGCCTCTTTCATTTACTGCTAGGGCTGGTTTCCAGTACAAGGAAACAGTTTCTCATACGGAGGATTTTAGCTGGAGTCTGAAACATCCAGATCCAAGTACAGCTCCTGAGGTTCACCCTGCTCTAGGGCAATGGCTGCCCCAGGGAGCTACAGGATTCAGAAACTAGAAAAGCACCCAAAGTACAGCCAGCCACATCTCCTGGACACAGTGATCTGTGACAGGCCATGGTAACTGCAGTATCTGATGCCACAGCTCTGCAAAATATAGGCAAAAGGGGCTGGAGTGATAAGGAAAGGCACTCATGGCAACAAAACAGCACTAGAAACAAAGAAAACCCACATTTATTTCAATATGGCATTTTAATGTAGTAGTGACCTTGGCTTTTGTTTTACTTTCTTTTAAACAAATGTGATAGTGTTAAGTGACAATAAAAGCACGCTGTAGGAACACTAAAACACATGCAGTCACACCATCTGACAGAAATTAATTATTCCATAAGCATTCAGAAAGAGAAGGACTGCAAGGTAGGTGCTTCTGGCTACAGCCCAATAACAGATTAAAACTAGCAGAGGGGAGAACAATACAACCATCAAGCAAAGTCATCTTTCCTATTTAGGCTGAACTTTACTACAAGTATGGTTACTATATACAATACCTAAGCAGCCAGGCACGGGTGAGTTAGCCCCTTGCAAGCAAGTGAGAACACTTGCTACTGACTTTGTATGTAACAGGTTTTTACCTTTGAAGTCAGAGCTAGCCG
Organism: Coracias cyanogaster; assembly: GCA_033124195.1. Lineage (NCBI taxonomy): Eukaryota > Metazoa > Chordata > Aves > Coraciiformes > Coraciidae > Coracias > Coracias cyanogaster. The sequence continues at coordinate 22,651 of JAVSBS010026036.1, read as the reverse complement.
AGATCCCTCATGGGTGAATGAGAAAAGTCTGAACTTCTGTTTTTCTTGTTCACCCAATCCTCTTCTAACTTGAACTCAAGTGGAAGAAAGCTGTTTTTCACTTGGAATACGTTTATTTTTCATGCTAGCTGAAATAAAAACCCTTCCACAGAACTAACAGCAAATGTACTGTACTGCTTCCCCTAAGTATTCATTCTTCTTGCTGGAAACAAAATCCCTGTCTGGTCTTCCAACTTCTGCAATTTCTTAAGAGTCACTATGCAAATAAATAGTGAACTGTTCTAGTCAAGGCTTCCGTCATCAATGAGTTAACTGTGAAGGACTCGAAAGGCAAACATTCTCCAGAAAGCTTTCATGTTCAGTAGAGGTCAGCTGCTGAAAGGTTTCGGTAGGATAAGGTTTTTTTAACTTATTTTTTCTAGCCAGCACTTTCACAACAGCTCATAGCATTACAGACAGCAATAGCAGGGCTCCTATCCTGTGAGATAACTGATAGTGTAATTTCTGGTTAATTACGAGGATTCCCATATTAGATGGTAAGATCTGAGACCATCATGTCATACTGTCAACATGAAGGAGGCTCAGCATGCAACTACCTAACAGAACTCACAGAGATTTCAGAATAGTCACATGAACACATGCAATGGCCAAATACGCAAGTAAATTAAGGATTATAATACCTCCTTATGACTTTTTAGCAATGAAAACTGTAACCTTGCATGCCCTGAGCCAGACTGAAGGTCTTAAGAAGTGGACAGAATGTATGTCAGAAACCACAACGAGCAATGAAATTTTTTACAAGAAGGAGTTGTTTATTCCCTGCCTGGCTGTATACTTAGTCCAGACCTTTAATGAAAAATGTCCCACAGTTTACAACAAAATCAACTTACATCATGGAAAAGAAAATTGCCACTAAACATTGGGTGGGATGATTAATGTAGTGGGAACTGTGGGACCCAGATTCCACCCTCTTATCCAAGGCCACATAGATGTGACAATGAGGGCTCCCCCACACTTGAAAAAGATCAGTTGCTTTTGGAAAACAAATTGCAGTTTTAATTTCAGGCTCTAATAAACAAGTGAGACTGTGACAGAAGTGCTTATCCTTGATAAGAGCTTGACAAAGAAGCAAAGGATGCAAAAAACAGCCTAGAAATAGACAAATCAGAACAGGGAAGAGGATAATGGTGACATTTCTGGCTTATCTAGTATTTAAGTGACATATAAGGGCCTTGTGTTGATACTCTGTGTATAGTTTTCCCAAGAATAACATCTTGCATTATTGGTATTCCGTATATCAGCGTATCAGTATTGCTCCTCTTGACCTGAGATACCACCAAAGCCTTGGCCAGATGCTAGATGACATTATCCGATCACAAGCAGACTCAGATATTTTAATGAGGTAACTATTTATTCCCTTGCTGAAGCAAGCAAAAAGCCACTAACACAGCAGACTTCTGTCATTAAGCCTGTATTGTCATTATGCTGAAGTGATATTCAGACCACACTAAAAAAAACACAACTGCACTGAAAAATCCAGCATTCACTTTCAATTCATGAGGAATAAAAGAGAAAGGAGAGGGAAAATGAGCCAACACGAGCATATATCATCAGTATACATCCACCACAGTTCTAACATTTCTGTACAGTAGAGGATGTGGTGATCACAGGCAGCATCCCAGAATATGCTGAAAAATCTCATTTCAATAGGATTGTCTCTGAGTTCAAAAGTCTTTCTTGGGCTTAAGAAAATAAGATTTTAAAGGATTATTGAAATAGAAGGAATGGCTACCTTAGTTCGTTCAGGTATTGGGAAAACTGTGGAAATAATTACAGTGCTCTGAAGTTTACTGAACAATGGTATATTCAATACTGGAGAACTGACTCAGTCCTTCAGCTGTTAAAAGGAAAAGGTGGATGGGGTGGAAATGAACTCTTTTTTTCCCCTTCTTTTTCATCAATGGGATTTCTGTAACACATTTTGATGCACAATAGTCTGATCCACATTTCAGACTGCTCCATTCAGCCTCTGGTCTCCAGTTTGACCACTAAAGCTTGATTTTGCGACATTAACCTTCACCAAAAAAATCCTACCTGTGTTCCCTCCTCATTGATACAGCTTGAACCTATCACAGCACAGGAATATTTGCAAAGCAAAAATTACTTTTCTCCCTGCCAGATTTGGCCCCAATAGGCCTCATGCCTTGCAGATCTTGAGGCTTGGCCTGATTGCAGGACAGCTGATGGGAGGTCTTCCCCATGTTTTTCTCCCACTGCATTACTCTTATCGTACTGGGAGTAGCACACAGCATTTTCATTTGACAGGTACTCTGTACCAGGTGCGGACAGGCGTACAGCATCTCACAGGGCTGAAATGGGATGCTTTTCCAAACACAGCCACTTCTCCCAGTGCTTAAGGGAAGATGCACTGAACTGAAATAGAGAGAATGTGATTCTTACTGACCTTCTAATCAGCTCTTGGGGATAGCACCAAGTCACAACTTGCAATCCAACAGAAGTGAACCACTCAGCAGGAAAACTAAAAGCTCCATACAGATTATTAAGTCACCAATCACTGCAATAGTGCCTGAAATATCCAGTCAGCTTTTGGACTCTATGGTTCTGATTGCTATATAAAGCTGGAAATGGGAAAGGTCCCTAGCAGTTTACATAGACAGGATGTAACAGCCAGCAATAGACAAGGATATTTGAGATAAATGTCAAATTAGTAAAAGAAGAAATCCTTTGGATGTTCAAATCACTGAACATCCAAAGACTAGGATTCAGACTGCATAGGTTGCAAATGCTACTCAATATGATCAAGACTTGGGTATTTCCAATAAAATTCCAATAAAATTATTTTAAACCCTTTCCAAGAAAAGGTACAGGGCTATATGATTTTAAAGTGCAAGACAGTAAAGTATTATTTATTCCTAGATAAACAACTATCAATCATAGCTTTTTCAATACAGCACAGATTAATTTGAACCACACTGCACACAGAAGTTCCCTTAGCAATTACAAATTACGCTGCCTCAATGTTCACCTGACAGCCAGAGCATCTTATACCTAATCTTTACTGATTAGTTTCTTAATCTATACAAGCATAGAGCAGAAGACATAGAGGACTCTTTCAGAGAAAATATAAGGAGCTGTAGGCTTCCATTTGGAAACTTCCTTCAAGATAGTCATAATTAGTCAATCTGACTTCTTTCAAGTTCTGAGGGATTAAGCAGGAAAAAATAGAAGCAGAAGGGTAAAACTAGACTTGCATTATCACCACTGTCAAATGAAATGTCAAGGGACATGAAAAGAGTATCCAAATAAACCACAGCCGTCCACTAATGCACAGGCTGACAATAAAACATTTGGACATCTATGTGGAGTTTATACATCGCATATGAACAAACACAAACATGTGTACTTTAGACATGAATACAAATAAACGTATCCACATACCACCATAAACACCCTGACTTCTTGCTGTTTTCAAGGAAGCCAATGGCCTAGATCTTATAAGCGTTTATAAATTGCACAGTGGCATGTTTGTAGCCAAAAGTAGCAACCAACACGAATCAAGCAACTTCCCACACACAGATGAGCACATTAATGCCTACTGAATTGGGGACTCATTATCCAGTATATTGGCAGTCCAGAAGTCACTCTGCGTGGAAAATATCAGCGTCTACTTGACATTTTCTCTGGTAAACATCAGAAGAGTATTTCCAGTAACAACTGAGCCTTCTTATACCTCTGCACTCGCTATTTAAATGAGGACATAGACAGGAGAAAAGTCAAGGCTAACTTTTGTACTTCTGCTTCTGTCTGCCAGGAAAAACTTCACTGCAGTCGATAAAACTCCACAGGTACCACCTATCTGTTGAGCAAGTTCTGTGCTGCCAAACATCACAGCACCAAGGTCTTAAGAGTTATTAGCTTACAGCGATTTTACATAGACATAATATCAAAGCTCAGATCATATCATGGCCCAGAATTTCACCCAGGACACGTAAGGATTATCCAGTGTAAGACACTGAGGGTAGAGAATTTGCTAAAACTTAGCTGCATTGCTATGACATTAAGATGCCCCTGTTTGCAACAACAAAAAAAAGAACAAATTAATATTTCCCTTGCAACTGATGCAAAAGATGTTAGAATAAATGTGTGAAGGAATTATTCATTATATACTGTGGAATTCTTTGTTCAGAAACAGCTTTTGACAGCAGCACCAGACATAAGCCTTGTCTAAAAACATCATTTGCTCACCCAAAGCCTGAGGAAAGCCTAGCACCCATCAGCAGTTTTACACACTAACTAACCCATATGACCTTGCTGACAGGAGGAAGATGCTGGTGGTGTGATGCCACTGGAGCTATGCTTCTACACAGAGAAAGGTGACACCGTCACACTGGTGAGGTTCTGGCTTACTCTGTGCTGACAAGTCTTGACTCCAGTAAGGCTTTTGGCAGTTTCTCCCATCACATCCTTATAGACATATTCATCACTGTGTAAAAATAACACAATGGGAAGTAAAGAACACAGTCAGACCCTTCTCAGATGTGACAGGGTGAAAGACAATGGGCACAAATTTTGAAATACAGAAAATCCAATTCAAACATAAGAAGAAACTTTTCTGCCATGAGGGTGGTCAAACACTGGCACAGGCTGCCCAGAGAGGTTGTGGCATCACCATCTCAGGAGATATTCAATACTCAACTGGACAAGGTCCTGAGCATGGAGTTAGACTAAATGATCTCCAGATGTCCCTGCCAACCTCCACAACTCTGTGATTCTGTGAGCAGGACCTTCCTATCCCTTGGGCATAGCAGAGCTTGCTCCCAAAGTGTGCCTAGCTGCTCCAGCAGCTTCTGCACAAGAAACATCAGGTCATTCCCACAACCTCTTCACTTTGTCATATCATGTGGAATTTACTTATTGACAACATATATGCCCCCTGTGGCAAGTACACATAGCCAAGGAAGATTACACATAATCTTTAACAAGAACCAACGACACATTTGAGACTTCATGCTGCCTTCTTCCTATCAGGCTGGAGGAAAGTTATGGGTGGCCGCAAGTATATTCTACAACACAGGAGACAGATCAGGGATGCCCCTCTCTGAAATGGATGTGCCTTGGCCACACTGCACCCAGCAAAGGACCAGTGCAGCGAAGGCATGCATTTCTGCTAGCTTTATCAATTTCTTCACAAAGTATCTGCAAGAGCCAGTGTTTTTGAGCCAGATATAGCAAGGAGATATGTTTTATGACATTCCACAGAAAATCAAAACCACAACAGGCAGTTTAAGTTGCGAAGTGTTTTGAATACCATGTTTGTATCCCTTATTTGTTCTTCACATAAACACTGAAGACTGAAAAAATTATATTTGAAATTTTTATTATTAGGAATTTGAGAAATACCACAACTCCTGCTCTTTGCTGTTCTTGCAGGACTCCTTGGAGAGGGTCCACAGGTTTCTTCAGCAAAACATTATTCAGTCTGACACTTTATTAAAGGAGGTGGCAGAATGAACACAAAAATCTCTTTTTTACATAAACTGTATGTTACACTTCAGAGTCAAATGCATGTAATTTACAAAAACAGCATCACAGCAAAAACCTTTAGAAAATCCGTGAAACCGGGCAGCTTTCAGAATCACACATCATCTGAACATCATCAGTTCTCCAGTTTCCAACAGTAGTGGAATTGGTGAGATTCAGTTTCCTAACAAAAGGACACACCTGTTTGTTAAGAAGCAAAACAGTAACACAGACCCCATGTTTGGGGCACCTTGCTTTGCTTTCTACATCCAGAATTTTCCATACCTCTCCTAATTTTCCTGTAACTTAGCCAGTAAGGTCCAGATTTCTGAGGAGGGGAATGGAAGCATGAGGGAAGCCACACTGCTTGCTTCAGGACTGCGTAGCAAACTTCAGCAAACTGATGAAGTCTGAATTTTCATTTTGGCTCTGCCAACTCCCAGACCTCTGCTCAATGCACAGTGCAAACTAGGGAGTCTTTGATAAATCAAGCCATTACGGCAACACACCCCAGCAGCCCTTAAACCCTGGCCATCCACCAGTACTGTTCCAGACACAGAGATGCTTCTTGCAGCCAGAAGAAACCAGAAGAGCTCTGGAGGTAGAGCTGAGTAGGACGTCTTGCATGTACACTACTTGCCCAACTATAATTGCATGGCTTATCATTTCTCAACTGAATGATCCCATTTTCTCACTCTGTCTTAAGAAAAAAAAACCTACTTAGGCTATACAACTGTGATTAACTACGTATGGTAGAGCTACTAGCATTTTTACAGCCAAGTAAGGAGCAGTAGTACAAACTGCCCTACACTACCATGAATCAAGCTTCGTACAACGCCTGCTGCCTCCCTACCTGCGCTGAGTGGGTCTTTCTCATTGCTCAGGCTAGACTAGCAGACAAGCCACACAGAACACATCCAGTCTGTCTCACAATCAGGTCCCACCTTGGGAAAAGCAACGGGACAAACTTTTGTCCACCTCAAAACTGCACAAAGAAGGTGTACAGGACCAGGAAAGGTCCGAAGGGGAAATCAGGAGTGGGTTTTGCAATCAGTCTTGGTTTCAGATCCACTAACAGGTATTTCTACACTAAAGCCCAGAGCAAACTGCAGCAAAGAAAAGCTTCTTCCTCCCAGCAGTGTCCACTGCTGAAACATTGCATGGTCTCACTGCTGTCCTGACTGGCATTGCTTGGCATTCAAGTCCACTGCCTAAATCCAGATGTCTAAGCACATATAGTGTCTGGCATCCAGCTGGGCTCCGGTGTCCCACAGGTCATGGCCATCAGCCACACATCCATGATTTGAGTAATCCAGATCATTTGAAATGGAACCAGGCACCAACTCAGTTGCATCAACTGACTCCTATCTTTGAGTATGAAATATTTATTCATGAGCCAAATCCTGCTTCCCTTATCTTTGGAGGCAAAGAGAAGTGAGCATGACGCATCCTCTAACAGGAGATACATTTGTCTTTCTAAGTATGAATGACTTCCTGAAGGAAATGGTCAGGTCATCACAGATAAACATCCCAGTCAAATCCTGGCTTAGCTAATTTCTAATGAATGAAGCTACAGAGCAGTCAGTGCATCCCAGTGACCTTGAAAGGGAAGAGAGAAGTAGCAGAGGTTTTGCACGTGAATTTCTGAGACTGAAAATGAGACATAATCACAAAAACTCCAAAACTTATTCCCCTTGCTCACAAAATTCCTCCTAAGTTTCCAGCCACAGACAGGCATCATTGTTCTTCCACATTTTGAACTCTCATTTCTATCTCCGAGCGCTGCAGATCTGCCCAGCCTGATGCCTACTCCTTCCAGCCTGACATTCCTCGTTGCATTCCCCATACCAGCTGCAAATAACTCAAGCTCTCTTAAGTTACAAGTATCTTGCTTTCCCATCCACTGCCACGGGCACTACCACTCTTCACTACCTCAGGCTGCTACTAGATGAGTACAATGTTAAGTGACATTAGTATTATCAGACAGTGATGGTGCTTGGGAAACACAAGCAATATTGTACCCTTGGGCTGCCTCTGCTCCAAGGCTCAGCACCCTCTCCATCTGCCCTTGCCCCGAAGATATGCCAGCACTAGCCAAATATTACCTTTGGCAAGTAGTGGTGTAGGGCTGGGGACAGAGATCGGCCTGTACAGCTGCCTTCTCACCTCCTCAGAAACAGAAAGGCCCTGGACAGAGCAGAAAAGAGATGAAATGTATGTTGGGTCAGCATGAAGAATAGGTCAAAGGAAACCATGTGGAGGAGAGAATCTGATATCCTGGGGAGAATAATATTTTGTACCTGCAAAATCTGAAGGATAGGTACTAGACCTACAACCAGATTGTGCTGACCTCACCCTCTGTCCCTTGACTTTTCAAGCTCTCCAAAACCTGTTAAGAGTATTGTTGAAGCTCAAGGGTATCAGTGTCATGACAGATCCATATGGCATTGCTCATCATTGTGCCCCAGGTTTCCAACACCATTGTGGCCTGGAAGTCCTCTTCCCTCAGGACTTCACTGAATTGTGCAGTTTAAGTCTCTGCAATATTTTCACATTCCACTAGTTTATCATTTGGACAGGGGATTCAGCAACAGCCACAGTGGTTTTTATCTTATAATCACAACTTTCTTCCCCATTCCCTCTTTCTCTTTCAACTATCTCTTCTGAAGACATTTCAAAATGCTGCTGTGATAATCTCCTCTCTTCTCTCACATTCTCCCCATACAGCTCCAAGTCTAAAGTGCTTCTGTCTCTGACATCTTCCCTTCAGTTTATTCTTTATCTTTATCATGTAGGCTCTTTTATACAACCACAGTTCTCAAGGTGTCAGGAACATAAAGAAAACGTTTCCAAGGAGTACAAGGAACAAAAGGGCAAGACAGACTGGATTATTCCCTAACAATTCCATACTTATATAAACAGAAGGTAGCACTCAACAAATGACTAGTGAAAGAAAATAAAAGAGGATATAGAGAAGTAATTATAATAAAAACATAAGTGAATCTGCTCAGGAATATTGAATATCCAGGAATTTTTTTGTTTTACCTTTGAAAACCTGCTTTCTCTACTTAATTTGGACCAGACAGGGGTCCAAAGGGGTCTTTTACCTCTTTTGACAAACATAGTGGGTTCTCCTACAGCAAATATTCCTGGGGAGGGGAAAAAAGGCATGCAACACTTGCAAGTTATCACTGCACAAACACAGGAGATTCCTCACTGAAGAACCGTATAAAGGAAACTGTCACGGAGCCAAAATATTCTCTTGTGACAGCCAAGCTTCTTGCAACTTCCCAAATAAGGCCATGACTTTAAAGAGCATGTCTTTTCAAAGCCTCATTGATTTTCATTGCTTCATGAAGAAGCACATTGTTTATGTGTCTGGGTGTGCTGATGTTAAAACGGGATGAGATGGGCACAGCCCGGTGGTTTCAAAGCCTAGATTCCCGACAGAATTAACGACACAATCATGGGAAACTTCTAGAGGCAGACAGCACCCCTTTGGCCACTATTTTGGAGTGATTCCTTGTGCAAGCTGAAACTAGAAGGTTTGAAGATGTTAACAGGGACAGTCAGTATTTCCTAGTATTATGGGGATAGATTTCAAGTGAATTTTGAAGCACAATATTGTATTATTTCCAGCCTTCCAAAGTTCAGAGGTTTTTGCATCAAAGTTAGAGTTCATGTTCAAGTTCAGGCCAGGTTTCAGGTTATTTCCGTATTTTTCAAACACCAGTTTACTAATCTTCAGAGAAAGAAAACAAAGCAAACTATGGAATTAGATTAACTTTGCTGTATCTAGTTCATATTTACTATCCATTCTTCTACTGAAGCCTCTCTAGTAGTTTCAACTTGGCAGATTGTTAAAAATGATGAGACACCTCAGTTCTGCTACTTACTTTACACTTGAAGCACAGCACTACAAAATCAGAAATTTTTTGCACAATCCTTTGAAAACAAAGCAAGTCCTTAAAAAACGCCCTACACAAAAAACCTGCAGGTTTCAGCCATTCCAGTTACCTCATCTTTGCAATTACAATGTGTGTCCATCCCTGTAATAATCATGCAACAAAAGATATACTCAGAGAACTTTAAAGCCATAGACAACAGGGGAAAAAAAGTATTAAGAAAGTGGGTCAGTAGAGCTCCTGTATATTGCGAGCACAATCTACTTAGGTGATGGCTATTCAGGAGGTACATGCTGTAGTATTACTTAGGGACAAAGGAGAGAAAAACCCAAAGGAAAACAGTACAAGTCAGAGCCAAGCAATACATGACAGTTGTACCTAAACACTGAGGAAATCAAACTTGGTGGTATCTCACTTCAAGCAACTCCAGCAAGACTCATGGCTTCTTCTAGTTCATGTGCTACATTACTGAACAGAGAGTGAACTTCCAGTGTATGAGTAGTGCTGGAAGCTGGATGCCTCTTGCACAAAGGGTTGACCTGAGGTGAAACAGCCTCCACCCTCTCCACCTGGATCATACGTTCACACTCCTTCCTTTAGCCCATGGAGCACCATGCAGCCACAAGCCAGGTCAAAAAGCTGGCTAAACCAACAGAAAACTGATTAATTTTCTCTGGCTGGATTAAAAAATTAACAAAACAACCCACAATAAAACGCTCATGAAGTCCCATGCAAGAAGAGTAGCGGGAAGGTCCTTCTAGAGCCAGGAGGAATAAACACA
>JAVSBS010026036.1:0-12324 GCA_033124195.1 Coracias cyanogaster | reverse complement strand
TAAACACACAATTATACCAGTTTCAGCATAACTAATAAACTGTCCTGTAGGGTTTATCTACTCTAGAAAGGTAATCTGAATTAACATTTCTGTAATGAATCAAACCACATTAGATCCCTGCAGACACACTCATTATTAATTAAATCAACCTTATTTCATATTTAGTATAATTTACTTTGATGTGAATTAAGCTTAATCAAATTAAGGTCACTTGAACGCTGAATCAGAGAACATATACAATGGTTTAATTTAGTTTACCTAATTTACTTTGCATTCACATTTAGGTGATTTGGATTAATTTTCCTTCATGTCCTGGTGCAGACAGCTTTAGAACAGAGAGAGAGACAGCAAAGAACAGAAGAGGTGCTGGAAAACTCCCCAAAAATCAATAGTTTTGAGCAGTCAATGAATCCATTCCCCAGGAAAGGGGTACTAGAAGCCCTGTATCCTGCTGAGGACATGCTGGCAGAGCTGCTGCATGCTCACTCTCCATGAAGCCTCTCCCTGTTCCTCTGGAGCCCAGAGGCTGGAGAGAGAAACAGACCCTGCCAGTCTTCACCTCTCCACACTCCTGCATTTGCAACACCTGAACAGGTGTTGATGGACCATAAGAAATGCATGTCCTGAAGAAAACTGAGACAATCCTCAAGGAAGATGAGGCATTTGACGTGGTTATTTTTTAAATAGCAGGTCACTTAATATTTGACGTGTTCTGTACCATTAAAAAGACACAGCATTATCAAAGTTGTTTTTAATAACATAACAAAAATCATAAAAGCCCACTTCTTTAGGCAGATGTGTTAAAAGTCACTTGCCATGTCTATCACAGTTTCAAGGTCATATTTTAATTTTGCTTATCCTGCTCCAACACTTAAAAAGTCACTGAGTCTTATAGTAATCTCTCTTCACATTCCTCTTACATTACTATATTTTTACCATTAAAGAGATTTTTATATATATATAGATGTGTAGACGAACGCACCCTGTTGTATTTAGGGCACTAGACATCTGATATTTTCTGAAATGCAGGTACCATCTGTAAAGCTGAAGGTCCAGGCCTATCATATTGATATGGGTGTTGGCAAATCAGAGATGGAAACTGATATTAGATTATAATCCCACTACATTCAAATAGAAGACAAGGACTCTAGCAAGGTCAGGCTTAACTGTGGCCTCTAATACACAAGCATACCTCTAAAATGTTTGATCAGGGAACCTTCAGCTGTGTTGTTTGTTTTGCAGCCTCCACTCAGGATTATAAACTTTAGGGGTCACAAAAGGTGTCCAAACCTCTGAAGCAAAGGGTGATGAACAAACTCTGATGGCAATAACAGATGACAGCTGGTATCAGGGTGCAACTAAGTCTGCAGTGACAGACTTTGACCAAAGTGACAAAGAGATCAAAGACTAGAAATCAGTGTCAAGAATAAGAGGCCATAGAAAGCATTCCTGACTAAGGAAGAAGGACTACTGTTTCAGCAATTTAGCTTGGAAATCCTTAGCAAACCACAGGGTTAATCAGACCATGCAGTGATTCAAATTTGAGCTCCTGGAAGCATGAAGTCACCACCAAGAGGAGGGTCAGACACAGAGCACCCTTTCCACTTGGGCTGCCCTGATATCCCCTGACCTCACCTTAGCCTTCCCTCCTGCTTCCCGCAGAAGTGCTGGCATGATGCTGACTGACATTTACACAGCTCCATGGTGAACTGGTTCAGGGGATGGAGTAAGCTGAAAACTGCTGCTCTGCTTTCAGACTGGGAGCACTGACTAAATGGGACCCACACCAGAACCAATGCCAGAGCCCCCACCACACTCAGAACAGTGGTGACACCTAAACACACAATGTGAGGCATTCACCCCACACACCTCTGAACAAGCTTTGTAGCTTGAGACATGTCTTTGTGTGCATTTACTGCTCTTACAAACTCATTTTAATCTTCCCTAGTTTGCTGCCTGGCTCAGTCTCCTCTCTGCTATTTCTGTAACACTCTCATATTTAATACCATGAAATTTTAAAATAGCATGCTGGCTCAGGTTTTTAGAGATCCTGCAAAGGGTTTCAGTCACGCAGCTCTGGCACTATTTTTGTTTAGCAAAACAGGACAGAAGAGACAAGCAGGCCTTTGCAGCTCGTCCTTGGGTGACATCCTGCGGACCACAAAATGAGTGGGCGTTCTCTGGGGTCAACATGACAGGCTCAGGGAGACCCTCCACTACACAGGCATATATTCCTGTTACACTAAACACACTGCCCAGCTTTCTGTTCACTTATTTCCATATTTGCTCATTAACTCCAAGAAGGGAAGGATCCACCTCACCTGTCTCACCAGGATGGCTCCACCAGCCCCAGCCCTCCCTACCACTCCTCAGTAAACCGACTTCTATGACCCACCTGCCTCCTCTGCTCCCCGAGGGAAGACTTTTTTACTTACTGCCAGTTTTTCAGTTAATAATTGTTCATTTGGGGCTTGGACATTTTAAACAAGAGATCCTATTTGTATATGTTAGAAGTGAGGACTTCCATACAGAGGACAAGAAAGGGGTAGCTTTTGGCTCCCTTCTTTAAAAGCTCCTGAGTTCTGCTGTCGAAGGAAGAAACAAGCCTCCACCGCTCCACCAGACCCCAATCCTGTCAATACTTGCACATGTACTTAAATTTATTACGGTCAGTGGTCTTATTGCAGCGGCCATTATGTTCACAAACATCAAGGACACTGTTCCCAGAAATAAGGTCAAGAATGTGTACAACTCTTTTCAAGATCAGAATGTTTATGCTGTAGCATCAGCCGGCTTTTCTTCTGCCTCCATCATTTGATGTGGGTAGCTGAGGATGGAGGAGGATGACTATTTCCAGGCTGACCTGAAGGTAGAGCAAGGCACTGCTCTGGACTGCTCCTGGGTGCGCGATACACTAGACAGCCCCAGGGTTCACCACTCACCACAGCAATCTTGGTGGTGGTTGTATGTGATTTCATATGCCGAGAACTAGACCGAGTCAGCAGGCCAAGGCTCTGGGAGATCCATCACAATAGCAGGCTACCAGTGGAGGTACACGGAGGATCCATCACAACGCCAGGCTACTGGTGGAGTCATAAGACGGTGTTGTGATTTATGGATCACTTTGGTAGCAGCTGACAAAGTAGCACTTGAGTGAACTCCGCTAAGGGAAAACACTGCATGTGCCAAAGCACAATGAAGGGACATAACTCCTCATTCCACCTACTCACAGATGGTTCTTACTACTAGACAAGCAAAACAACAAACAAGGACAGATATAGGACATTTCATTAAGCATACAGGTAAAACGAATATATAAATCCATGTTGTCTCTCTTCCACTTATCTGACTAGTCAAATTAATTGCCCGAGAATAGGGAGGCTGCTTTATCTGGATGATTTAAACCCTCACTTCTGAACATAACAGCTGTGGGATCAAAAATTGACTTAAGATTCACCTAGATTATGTATTTAGTTATTTAATAGAAAGATTAGCATGCAAATGTATTACAGCACTCAACACTAATTCATGACAAAATCAGAATATTAAAGTTACCTCATTCTGTCAAAATATGCTAGTCCAGTATTCCTCTCATTTTAAATCACAAATCCTTTTCAAAGAGGAATTCAGAGATTATCTCAAATCCCAGCACTGTTTGGCAGGTGGGAATAGAGAGTGACAGACAAAACAGAGTCATTTAATAAAATTATGATTTTAGTATAAAAAACATTTTTACTGGCTGATAAGAACAGTAAGGAGATAGTGGACACACATAACAAACTGCATGAAAATATGGGCATAGGTGGGTGATTTTAACTTCCTTGTTTCAGATTTTTTAATTTTTTGTAGGCATTTTTGAACTCTCTTTTGATGTTCTTTGGACCACAAACCACAAGTTGAGTTGTGCTGGTCTATTCAGTGCTGAAGACATATTGCATCCACATTCATCCGGCACACATGTAACAAACCTATTTCCAATTATGGCTTTTTTTACTGGAATTTACTTATTTAAGCTAACCTTTTATCACAAATATTCAACAGTCCTCGTCGTGTTTAGGAGTTCCTGCTGTATGCAAACATACATCCATGGAATACCACTGAAGCCAACCTCCTAATCTGTGTACAGCTACAAAAAAAAAAAAAAAGGGATACAGCATGCAATTAAAGAGATTATGGTGACCACGGCTCTACTTCTTGCTAATACCATTTCAGTGTATTTTCTAGATCACCTCATTACTGAGGGAGTGACTTACTGACCAGGGGTAAAGGAAGGAAGCACAGGAAGGAAACAAGGCACATGCTGACTAAGAAGAAGAAGTGAATGACAGGAAAGAGAAAGGAAGAAAAAGGAGGAATGAATTGATGACAATACACAAGGAACTTTACTGTCATGCTTAGCACTTAGTATAAATATGCTTGTCATCCTCGGAAATGCTTTTTGAACAGGAAACTCCAGTCTAGTAAAGCAAGGACTTCAAGAAGACCAAACTTAAGCATATCCTTAAATCCTGTGCTAGACTGAGACCTAGCTTCTTAACCATCTTAATTCTTTCTCAGGTAAGTATTGTCATCCTCCAGCAGATAAAGAAATGAAGCCAAAAAGGCTAAGAGATTTAGGAGATGCAGGCCAGCTGAGGCAGCACAGCATATCTCCACCATGGAGGTCACCAAAACAAGGACCAGGCCTGAACAGCCTCACCACATAGCCAAACCCAAACTGCTACATCCTCCTTGATGGAGCATCTACCCATGCCTGCACCCACAGCATACTACAATTCACAGTCCTGCATTAAGCCGAGTTGCTCTACACAGCTTGCATTTTTTTTCTCCCTCTTTTTTTTTTTTTTCTTCTCTCTAGTAAATCACAGAAAAACATATCTATCCATCCCGGCATCTATGAGAAGCTGAAGAAAGACAGAAGAAAACTATGAGATCTCAAGTTGCAGGAATGACACCTACTGCCTGAGAAATGAATTGCTCACCTAAACAAGATCTGCACTCAAGGATGACGGGCTTCCAGAGAGTAAAGCAGCATATGGACATGAGCCAGCAATATGAGCTTGCAGCCCAGAAGGCCAACGATATCCCAGGCTGCATCAAAAGAAGCATGGCCAGCAGGTCAAGGGAGGTGATTCTGCGCCTCTACTTTGCTCTGGTGAGACTGCACCTGGAGTACTGTGTTCAGCTCTGGGTCCCTAGTGCAAGACAGACAGGGACCTGCTGGAACAGGTCCAGAGGAGGGCCCTGAAAATGGTCAGAGGGCTGGAGCACCTGTCCTGTGAAGAAAGGCTGAGAGAGATGCGTGGAGAATTAAAGGCTCCAGGGAGACCTTAATGCAGACTCTTAATAATTAAACAGGGCTTGTAAGAAAGATGGAGACGTTTTTACTAGAACCTGTAATGACAAGACAAAGGGCAATGGTTTTAAACTGAAACAGGGTAGGTTTAGACTAGACATAAGGAAGAAATTTTTTACAGTGAGGGTGGTGAGACCCTGGAACAGGTCGGGCAGAGTAGTTGTGGATGCCACATCCCAGGACTTTAAGCAACCCGATCTGCAGATGCCCCGGCCCACAGCAGTGGTGGTTGGACTAGACCACCTACAAAGGTCACTTCCAACCCAACCATTCTGTGATTCTATGAAACAGCCTTAGCCTCACTGCTGACTATAAAGGTGATTGCATGAAGGGACACAGGAAATTCAGTCAGGGAGGGAGGTTTAGTGAAGAAAGGTGTTGAATTCCTGGTCAACAGTACATACAACCCAGGGGAGAAAAATAGGTTCATTGTGAACTCTGGCGACAAATACTTTTTTTTGGACAGGGAACATGGTTAGGAGTTAGAATATGCTCATCCATACTACAAGCTAGGCTACACAGTTCATAGTACAACCACTGGGGAGCCCAAGTTGGAGGGTCTTCGGTGTATACGAGAAAGAGCAGGAGTAGCATCTCAGTAAAAGCCAAGTTTTAATTGGTGGTAATAGCATTCCCAGGAGAAATGGTTTTATGAGTGTTTTTTGTGGTGCCAGGGAGCAGTGCCTCAACCTTTCAGCCTCCTGCTTTCTTCTACCCTACCTATACACCCTTTGTGTATGGAAACTGTGGTTTTTCTTCTGTTTTGTACGCAAAGGCTTCACAATCTGGTTCACCCTACCAAACCACAAATGGCTAAGCTGGCACAGCTGAGGAGAGGAGGAATGAGAACTCAGAAGAAACATACAAATGTAAGGCTTGAATGCCTGCATCAAGAAGTAAAATCAAAAGTTTCTGCCCCCCCCCCCCCCATCTTTCCCACTCCAGGACTGTGAAATATTCAGTGAAATGTAACGCTTCATTAGCATGTTGCAGAATGGTATAGTGAGATATGTAAAGGAGGTTTCCAGGCTGAAATTTTTGGTAAGGACTTGCCCAGCCTGTCTCCTCTCATTAATAAAAGCAGATACTCTTAATGCTTTTATAACTCCCAAATGAGGAATAGTTTTGGAAAGACTATCAATACCATTCTGAGTGTTTGCTAAATGTAAAAATGCAGAGTCTCATGGGAAGAAACATTCTGCAGTGCTAAATACCCCAGAAATGAAAAAGACCAAATCTAAACTGTTTTCAATTTCACATGGTCATAACCCCTTATGAAACACACTTTGAGTGTTACTGGGTAATGTGCACGCACATCCATGAACACAGAGCCATCACCCAGAGAACGTGCCAGGTGAACCATCAGGCCACTGTGCTTCCTACAGTGCAGGCTAGAAACGTCTCCACGAGCCCAGCTTCTGGGGAACAGCCTTACACTGCAAAGCTCCCCGTGGGCTAATTAGCCAGGAACAAGGTAGATTAACCCAAGCAAGGCTGTGTGGTGCCATGTCTTGCACCCTGGGGGACTCACCGCAGCCTGTCTGGAGGTCTGGTGTCTTCTCCCTGGACTGCATTACAGCCATACACAGGCGGGGATGGGGGCTTTACTGGTGCACAGTTCAAATGTGTCTTGGTGGAAGCTCTGAACTGTAGCAAGGCAGCTTTCGGGTCGCTTCCCCTCATTATGGTGCGTTAGATCAAAAAGCAGATGAAATGGAAGTCTTGGGTAGGTGACTGTGAATGAAATCTGCCTAAGGGCAAACAATGGGGTGAGATGAAGATGGTGGCAACAGCTACTCCACCTCTCCTCCCTGCTCCTGAGAAACTGAACCTAGGGCACAAGGCTGAGAAAAAGAAAAAGGAGGGGGGAAGCACTGTGGATCCCTAATGTTCTGCAATGGCTGTGAAGAAAACAGAAAACATCCCAAAACTCCCCATCCTGTTGTAGGAATAATACCAATGTAGAGTGAAACAGTTTTTACTGCTCGTCTCTTGCAACGAAGGACAATACCAAAACATCAGCTTGAATTTTTTTAAAAATGCAAATAGAAATCAAATGAGATGATATTAAGATTCAGATTCAGCAAAGAAATTCAAAACATCAATAACGACCTTCTCAGATAAAGCAAATCTATAGCTCATACAACTTACTTTAATTCTGTAATTATTAAATTGGACATTAGTCAGGATTTATTTTATTTTGGCAGCAGCTTTTCTAAAGAGGTGCAATACTGCTCCTTAGACAGTGCCCAGAAATGAGAGAAACTATTACAGATAGCACCAACAACAACAAAAAAAAAAAAAAGGAAAGAAATCACAGTATTGCTAACTTGCAAGATATGGGAAAATATGGAGCCTGAATTGTGCTTACACTTTGGGATTTTGATGATTTCTTACAAATACATAAATACTAACACAGAAAGAAGTACTGTACTGTCTAAAGGAAGCACCTTGCCAAGTACAAAGACTATGTAGCCACCTTTAAATGCAGCACACTTCTAACCGAGCTGTTCTGCATTAGGGTGTCTGTCATCTAAACGCAATCTGAGTGATCCAGGAAAGGACAGATGCAAAATTCCACACAAAACCACAATATTGAGTTAAACAGAGCTGCACACTATTGAAATAGCACCTTTAGCCTTGATTACACCACTACAAGAATATAAGACAAAAATATTCCAAAAAAGAGGGAATGCACAAAAACACGCCCAGAGTTTATGCTTTATTTTAGAGTGGGGAAAATGAGGGGTTTTTTAAATACACAGAATAACAATTAGTATAAAAGTACAACTGGCCTGCCTATCCACATGTCCTGACAGTAGCTTATGTTGAAGCAAACCCAGCATTGCTCAGTTCTAGATGAGCCACTGCCTACACATGGCCATAGCCAGCGTGGTGCAAGCTTCAGCAGAGGTCCAAAACTTGCTGACAAAGGGATTTGTCTGCAGCTAGAGCTAAACTACTCCTCTAAAGATCTAAGCTGAGCTAGCAAAAGCCATTTTCTGTCAGCAGCATGGTATCCACACCTAGGATTTTGCTGACGAAACCATGACAGCCAAAGGGCTGGGTGTTTTCTCATGGGGTGACACTGGCAAAACCGCATAGCACAGATTTGGCTTGAAAGGCTGCAAACTTAAATGTACCCAGAGGCATGACTGCAGAAGGTGGTGTGACAATGCCCAACCGCTCCCAGGAACCCACAGCCAGTCACGCCACAACACCAAGGCACTCAGCAGGAGCGAGAACATGGAAGGACAGAGTTCTCAAATTAAACAAAAAATAGCTAAGTTACAAGCATATTGCTTCAGCTCGGAAACCAATTACTAAGTGACAAGGTTAAATGAAACTTTATAGACAGCTTGATTTTATTAACCATCTCAGGGGATGCTACCTTCCTGCAGGAGACAGTACACGGGGCTGCACAGGCCACTAGTCCAGTGAGGCCAGTAACCCAATTCTGACAACACTATAAACACTAACAACACACACATACACTAACAACACATTCTCTCTAATTTGTTTACAGATGGAAATAGAAAGAAGCAGTAAAGAAAACTTGGAAATTAACACCGCACACTTGTAAAATAACACAGCTCTGGTCACCCTCCAAGCAAACTAAAAGCATTGGCAAAACTCTTGAGTTGTATCTCAAAAACTGCTTAATGAGCAGAAACTGTGGAAGACAA
This sequence comes from Coracias cyanogaster, assembly GCA_033124195.1. Taxonomy (NCBI): domain Eukaryota; kingdom Metazoa; phylum Chordata; class Aves; order Coraciiformes; family Coraciidae; genus Coracias; species Coracias cyanogaster. The sequence goes on along the minus strand of JAVSBS010026036.1, from coordinate 3,282 downwards.
TTAAATGCTCGACACACTGTGTTTACTGGAACAAATGTAAAGACTTTGCTTGCCTATGTCTGAAAACAAAAGGTTTAATAAGAATGATTTATATACACTTCCTATTATTAAAACAAATTTATACTATGAATATTCAGTTCTCTTTTTTTCAGGCTGTTGCTCCATCCCTTTAAATTAGGGCTAAATACAATAGCTTTTTAGCCTTTCCAGCCTGCAGCTATACAGAAATGTCAGAACAAAAGGGCTGACTTTAGCTAAAGAACTCTACAAACACTAAGGTGCTACGGAACACTGTTTACCGAGTAACTTTTCCCACTGTTTTCAGCACAGTAACATCTGTACTGAACTCATTACCGTGGGTTGGTTTAAAGCATGTGTTACCACAAAAGACCACAGAGGTATAATTTTAATCTGAATAATCCTGTTTAGAGGTTGTTTCCATCAGTGAATATTTACTCTATGTTCTGTTTAGAAAAAAACCCAGCGCTTAAAGTGGGAGGCTTTCCCCCACATCACTGCCTCAGGACTGCAGCACAGAGCCAACTTACACTCACCACAGTCATGGCAAAGAGAGAGACAGTGAAGATTTTTTCAGGGATACACCCAAAATGCTATAGCTGCTTTTTATTTTTAAGAACAGAGACCACTGAAATACAGATGCTTTATAAACTACATGTATGACTAAGAAATGTGAGGTTACACCTCTGTTGACAGAATGTAAAAATCTTATTTTCATCTACAGTAATATTCATAGATATTTTCCCAAATACAAGCTAATTCTGTTACTTCCAAGAACAAATGAATATCTGCTGTAGAATAACCTCAACCCTTGTTGTACTAAAGTAGTATTTTTATATGCTAAGAAGTAATAATACCTCTGCACTTTAGCATTTTCCACCCAGGGATCCTAATCCACTCTTCAGACAGAACATCTATTATAATATTTTTTATTTCTAAAACCTGCAGTACACTCACCACACACACACTTTATACCTTTGAAGTGAAGACATAAAGAAATTAAGAAAAAAATGGAAACCATCACACAAATGCAATTATGCAAAGAATAGCACTGTAATCTATTCACCACAAAAAGCAATATAAATAAAACACACATGTTTTAAGAAGGTTTTTATTAAATGATTGTATAGCCTGCCAGGATCATTTGGAATTATATAACCTATATTTATTAACAAAGAATTGTTACTGAAAAAGGTTTTAGGTGATTTGCAGACATATACTTGCACTGACAAGTACAACCTATTCAGTAATGTCTCTACATAAAAGGGAAAAAAAATCAGTAAATGGAAACCTTTAAAAACAGGAATTCATTTAAAAAAAAATAATTAGCATGTTATGTTCTAGTATAAAAGTGATATTAATAAGAAAATACTATTTTAGGGGTGATACACCTGCAACTGCCAAGCCTCATATGGAGAAAACAGGAATGGGCACCTGTACAAAGTGCCCAGCAGCACACAGAGACCAACTTCAGGTGTTGGCTCCCCCATCGAGACCAGACAAAGCCTGGCATCAGGTGTCCAACCTAGAGAAGCACCTCATCCATCATTGTCAAAAGTGAGGATATGGGGAAGCCCTGAAGCCCCTCCTGGGGTTAAGCTGCTTTTTCTTTCCAAAATGTGCTGTAGCTCACACGTCCTCTAAGAGCATCCTAGCTCTCATGACAGGGATTACTGTGGGTGCGTTATGGGACCCTAATCACAGTCTGTGGGTCTCTCTCCTCCTGCTAAGTCTTCCAACAAAAAACACAACCACCAACTGCCGTTCATATAGAGCAGGGTACCTTCCATGGGAGAAACTCAAAATTGTTGCGGCCTTCCAGCTAGCCCCATGGTGCCTCCAGGGGTGAAAGATATGTGTCAGAAAGTCATCTGTCCTTCTCCATGGGGGAAGACTTCTACCAACCCTTCTTAATGGGGAAGAGCTCTACTAACAGGGCTACTAACTGAAGTGGGGGGGGGGAGCAAGGGATAACTTGACTGCCATCTCCTGTGTTTGATGACTTATCTCTGGAGATCTCTGAGCAGCATCATGATCAGCCCAGGTGAGGCTGATGGAGATACAACTTTTGTGTGGAGAAGAAGGGTCTAGACCACCAGTTGCATGACACTGCATGCTCATGTGCTTCTGGCCCTCCCCAAGAACATAATTTTGAGCAAGTGAAGAAAACTCATGGCAATATAAATGACTAAACAAATCAACGCAGCTCCAAGCCTTTGACACACATGACAGTGTCAGGAGTAAATGTAACTGTAAATGCAGCCAAAGGTTTTTAGACTTCATCTGTACTTCTGAGGAGCAAAGCCAACCTTGCAGTTCAGGGATCAGGCACCACAGAAAGGTGTCTAGCTTCAAGCTGCTATTTCCATTTTTAAGGTTTCCCAAAGCAGTTTTACTCTGCTAAAGGTAATAATTAAGTGGAAAGAATCACTAGTATTAGGGGATGAATCAGAGGCTGGGTTGCTCCGAGATACCGACAGCTCAAGTGAACTCTTGAATAAATGAGGAAAGAGAGGGGATTGGAAGAGTAGGAACCAGAACAAATAATGCCTGCCTGCCTGCCTTCCACTAGGCACTTATCTGGCAGCAGGAAATCTGTGGGTTGGGTTTTTTGTTTTCTGGGGTTTTTTAAATTTTCATATTCACAACAGAGAAACTGACCTGGGGAAAACGGAGACTGGAGCGCTCACTGCCTGACCGGGGGCAGCCTCCGGGAGATCAGGGACTGCCGACGCCGGATGCTCGGGAGGAGCCACATCTCCCCTCCGCCGCACCCGGCTCGCAGCGCCCCGCGCACCGTCCTTCCCGCCGGGAGGGGACTCTGTCCGGGGCTCGTCCCGGCGGCGCTCGGCACGATCCCCGGCTGCACCTCGCAGCACGATTTTCACTGCGCTTACAGCCTTTTGTAACCGCCGAGATAATCCGGCGTATGGATTTAGGCACTGACAGTCCGACACGCCAAAAATGTCACCACCCACTCGCATTATCCATCCGGTGAAGGACTCGGAAGCGCCGCGTTGCTTTAACCTCTCCTCCGCCTTCCACTCGCGGGGGAACCCCCGGGGCGTGACACCACCACGGGGGGAGCCGCGGACCCCCCATCCCCGGCGGGGTGCCGTGCCCGCGGCGCCCAGCGCTCCGCATCCCCCGGCCGCCTGCACTCACCTCATCTTCCCGGTGGGGCGCGGCGGCGGCGGCCGGGGCCGGGGCCGGTACCGGCAGCGGGCGGTGGCGGGAGGCGCGGGGGGGGCTCCAGCGGCGGCA
>JAVSBS010026034.1:0-20532 GCA_033124195.1 Coracias cyanogaster | reverse complement strand
TGGGATGGTGGGATTACATCGCTTGTCATTCCCAGTGGTACTGAGGGGTTACTTTCCCCTCCTGGACTGACCTTCATGCTCTTGGCACTGTCTTGGGAGAATAGATGCAGTATCTTAGAGTGCTGAAGTTGTGAGCTTTGTGTGGAATAAATGGAATTTAATGGTGTAAGTCAAAGTTGGTGGGTTCACTGTCTGGAAATGAACCAAAGATGTTGGGCAAGAGAGCAATTAGGACAAGCCTATAGGAGGTGTCTCGCTTTCTGTCTCAGTCCCGGATTTCAGCACCTAATTGTAGCCTGTACTGGGCAGCTCTGTGGAGCAGAGATTTTGAGCCAAAATAAAATATTTTCTATTAAGTGCCAAGGCCTTTCTTTTGGTTTAGCTTGTCAGGCTTATTCTCTCTTCATAACAACGGCCTGTGAAGTCTCCCTAACCTTTCAGCCAGGATATGGGAGCTGCAAGTTCAGTTATTTTCTGGGTTTAGCATTTAAGCCTGTATTTCCCGCTACCCAGGAGAGTGTCCTGAAGTCACATACAGCAGTCACAACCCTCTGCTCTGCAGCTTGGGGTGCAAGATGCCTGGGGCCGTGACCAGACATGTGAAGGGGGAGCATGACCAGTGCTATGCATGAAATTCAGTTATCCAAAGTTTCACCTTTGCAGGTGAACACCTCAGCTACTGGCCTTATATAAGGTCCTGGTTGCTTCTATGGTTCTTCTGTTGTACAGTGGCTCAGGTAAATGGCCACTTCTCAGAGAAACGGAGACTCATAGCTTCCAGTTCATAGATTGGTTCTCTCATATGTCTAAGTATGATACTAACCAGCTGCAGTTATAACAGCAGAACCACAGGTTTTAGGGTTTTTTTTTGGGTGGGTTGGTTTTTTTGTTGTTTTGGTTTTTTTAATTACTAGAAGTGCTCAGCTTAGTGTTGGATTTGGTGTTATCACTGGGAGGTGCATGTTTACAGCATGCCTGCTAGATTCAGCCTGTAAGACTTGCTCCTTTCTCACAACTGTGTGTAATTAAAGGATCCCCAATGGGCTTCTGGTTGGAACTTGGTGCTCAATGGAGGTTTTAGTATGTCTCGTCTTGAGCAGTCAAGATATTTCGAAGAATTTAGAGTTGATTCTGAATGCATAGATGGAGCTCACCAGAGCTGCTTTTCTAAGCTTTTTTTTTTTTTCGTTTCCAGCATTTCTCTTTCATCTTTTTGATAAAAAAAAGTGGAACCTCCCCACCCTGAACATTGATGCATTGCTTACCATTACATACTAATTTTACTTAGCAAGTAAATTCTGAATATAACTACATAATCAAATTTTGTATATTAATATACGTTATACTGGTTGCACAGAATTGTTGTGGGTTTTTTTAATAATCTAACTTGCATTCCGACCATTGGAAACTGACAGAATCCTCCCGGAAAATAACTGCAGATATCCAAGAATAGCAGCAGGTTTTGTACCTGTATTCTTTGTAGAAAGTGATTATTTCTCACATATGAAGTGATTGACACAAACGTAAAGTAATTGTGCAACCCCCACTTTTCTGTACTATTTATGAAGCAGCAGTAGATGTTTCTGCTCTTACACTGCTTGGCTCCATCAACAGGATCTTTTAAAAGAAGGAATATTTTCTCCCAGCAGAACGGTGCCTTTGGAGTACAGCTCTTTTATTATGCAACTAAAGTGGGTACCCATTTTAAGTACGTTTTCTGCTAGATGTAAACAGTTTTTTTTTTTTCCTGTATAAAAATGATTAAGTAGGAATTGGAGCTATATAAAAATCTAGGATGTAAATGAAAATATGAAGACCGTCCCTTGGCAGTAATCACTGAATGTCCCTGAAACTCATGTATCAGCACTTTCAGCAAATTATTTTAATTAGATTTAGAGTACAAGTAACACTTTTATTGTTGCAGATTCATAACTGAGGACACTTGTGAATGCAAAAGCATGCTTCTGTGGACACAGCGATTATTTTGGCAGTCTGTGTGATGCTTTCACAGATAATCTGTTGCCAATGCACTTAGTACTCTAAGAGTAAGACATTCAGTGCATCTTTAAATTGTGGGAAGGTTATGTGTGCAGCTGCAAGATGTGTATCATTTTTAAATTGTATTTATTTCCATTTTTACATCTTGTCTCTTTAATGCACTTTCTGTGTTCCACTCTTTGTAAGGACAACCTGTATTCAGTTGTTCTCTGTTCTGACCTAAAGGCAGTTATTTTAACAGAGAACGTGTATCAGTCCCAGTCCCATGGTCAAGAATCCCAGCAAGTCAGTGATCTGCTCTGCTCGCTTTCACATGTGCTCTCACAATCTTTTTCCACACTCTCTCATCCTCTTGAATCTTCCTGTGGAATTGAAAGGTTCTCTATTTTGTGCTGCCTTGTTGTGACTTCTTGTTGGGAGTATTGATTGTTGTGCTCTGATGTAATTTAAGCAGACTCTCCAGTGCTGGTTTCATTAGCAAGGGTAGACTATTTTGAATTCAGTGACTGGGGAGGATATGCTGGAGAATTTTAAGTACAGAACATTTAGAAGATGTATTTTTGTCTATATTTGTGAGAAACAGGTTATTAAAAAAAAAACAACCTAAAACAAAAACCATTTTATTACTGAAAATTCATGTTTCGCCCTAAGGCTACTTACTCTGAGATCTGATAACATCTTACTATGCAAAAGACTAAGTCCTATATTGAGATTTACTGTCTTTTGGCCTCAGTTCAGTGGTCTATGTCCAATTGATACTATTCCAGTTTCTATATTGCACGATTTATGGTAATATGGGAGGGTTTTCTTCAGCATTTAAGTGACTTGAATAACATCCCACATATTACTTTCTTCTGTAATCCTTTTTCTGAGGGCCTTAGACTAACCTCTGTAGAAGCTCCCTTTTCTGTACAAAAAAAGTGTTATACGTTCTACTTAAGAAATATAATTTTCTGACCTTTTAAATGTAATTATTTTTCATTTAAGCTCTAATTTTAAATCATTGTCTTGATGATGGGCATGAAATGGTGCCTATATGAGTCTGTTTGTACCCCAACAAGGAATCTATTGATTTTCTTACAATACCAGAATATGAACTGAAGCTTAAAGAAGTTAATTAACTTGTGAAGAGAGTTAGAAATGTTGCGTTCCATTGCATATCTTAAGCATTCAGTCCTAAGCTATGTATCAGCTTTTAACATCATTACAGAAATATAGACTAAAGTACATATGGGGAGTGAGCTTAATAAGTTTCTCTCTTTTGATGTTTGTTGGCAACACTTGTAATATTTTCTTCTGTTATTGTAGGGAATATCTGAATCAGACAGCATATATATGAATTGTGTGAGCTTAAATTGGGTCCTGATAATACTGCCTTTAAAATGCGATGTTGTTGGCTTTAGGTTTGAATAGCTAAACAATACTTTTGCCTTCATGTATTAGCAGGAAGAGCTCTAAGAGAATTCATAGTTTAGATGGTGTACTTAAGGTAGCTGCATCAACCTGCTGATTACTTCAGTTAGATCATGTGATGCTTTCTTCTGATTTGTTTACGTTGTGTTAATTTTGTGCTTAATTTTATTGCTGAAAGACATCGGAATAGAAACTTGCCTTGTTCTGTATTACTTCTCCAGATCTTGTTATTCAGCTGCTGAACTACAGATAGTTCTATATGATAGAAGAAGAAAGAAAAGGTGGTATAGTTCTGAAGACATTTCTGCAAATTATGTAATGCAGACTGTGGGTCAAGGGTAGAGAGCAGCAGATCGATGATCAATCCCAAGACTGGCTGCATGATAAAAGTTTGCTTCTCAAACTGTCATCTTTTAGAGTGCTTTGAATCCCTGAGAAATGGAAGTTTCAGCTCATGAAAGCTCTTTGTGGTAACAGCTTGAACCTAGTGGAAGAGTATTTTTACGTGGTACTGCTGATAACAGCCTGCATCAGTCATGCTAGAAGTGCACAGCGCTATTCCTTTTCAGTCATCCCCAAAGACTGTCCCCAGACCCTTGTGGACATGCCAGGCAACCCCAAGGCTGTGTGCCAGCTTCCTGCCGGGCTGGCACGATGCTGACTGGGCTTTCTGAAGGTGAGTAGTGCCCTCCTTCTGTTGTCTGGAATGCTCTGTAGAGAATAACCTCTTTGTTGTTGTCTTCTGGGAGTTTAGTTTTGTGTGTTACATAAATGAAGGTGACAGAAGCTTCAGGCTACTGCATTTGCCTTCAGTTCTTAACGTTATTAAAAGCCACTGGGGAGAAGGAAACCAATTTCTGGTTTCGTTATTGGATTGAACAGGACTCTGGCTTTCTTCCTAGGCACTTATTTCTAAAAGTTATGCTAGTCTATACAGATAAAAATTAGGAGATTTTTTCTTCTCTTTACGGAAATACTTGGATTTTATTTTTTATGCTTCACCTCAGTCTCTCTCTGAACTTGGCAGAACCATCTGCTCAGAAATACCTTCGAGGGTATTTGAACCATTACAGTGCATCTGTTTTTCATGGTGTTAGATTGCAAGGCTTTGAGATTGGTTAAGCATCAGAGGACAAGTCAAAGGGGCAGTCGTCTTTGTTCAGCAAGTGTCAAGTTGTATTAAGCACTATGGAATATCCTGCTATGATATAAGTACCTATTTCACTACCAGACAGAAACTTTCTGTAGGGACTAAAAATCTTCTGCTATGTCTGAGGAATGTCTCCTTTCTTTAACAAATACTTGTGAAAATAAATATTTTTAATTAAAATGCTGTGTTTCATTATATATTCTTAAATTATCTGTTTCTTGACATCATGACACTACTTGTTCCCTATGCCTATATGTGCTTAAGCAGAATATTTAAGTAATTTTTCAAGGAAATCCTTTAAAATATTTGTTTTATCTTGCACTAACAGATGTAAATCTATGTGAACAGTTATATACATATTCATTTAAGAACAAAATTTCTTACCTTTATTTTATTCAGCTGTTTGCCTGTATTAAATAATTTATATACACAACAAAGGAGAAGGGAGGATCTGACAGGAATAGACTTCAAGCTGCCTGCAGTGTAGCCCTTGGTACTTTTCTGAAGCTAGTGTTTGGAGTTTGGCTGGCTGCTGCCAAGTCTGCACCTGCAGTGCTGCTTGATTGAAACTCTGCATGTATTCCTCTTAATAAGAACAAATAAATAATATCTTCTGTTATTTACCAAACACCAGGATTACTTCAAAGCCACAAGTAGCAATCCTTCTGTGCTAATATTCTGTCATATCAGCCTCACGCACAGAGGATGTTCAGGCTTCATTCCTTAGCAGAAATACCATCTATATCTCTGTGCTCTACCTCGGGTTTAACTTGCTATGTGGAACCCTTGCTCCAAATTCATATCTGGTATTTTGATTATGAATTGTCACATAAACAGAGTGATTGATTAAAGTCATTTACATAGACGCATTCCCTGTGTTTCTGAGCAAGGGAAAATACACAGAAGCACATGGCACTTAATTACGTTGCTTAACAATAAATGTCAAGTTAAACCTTTTTGAAAAAAGATGAATGCTATACTTAAAGAAAGTGCAATTACATTTCTATGGTCTGAAATGTTTTACACACTGTATCTATTAGAGGGGCAAAGATATTAACGCTTCTGTACATGCAAAGGTGCTGACAGGTTTCAGATGCTACCAGGCAGGCTTTTGTAGCTGCTGTCTGCTTATTGCTTGCAAAGGGAACTCATTTACTGTAATGTGCTGTTAATCTGAGCTCATTTACTTGTTTGCAGCCGCATTTGCATACAGACACACTTCTCAGAACTGATTGAGAACGTGAGGACTAGTGGTCCTGATTTGGTAAATTGTTACATATAAACAGGATTTGCATTCAAATTAGTGTTTTATATCACTGCCTGATTATACATCCCATTTTAATAAAGTTGAATGAATGGCAATAGTAGATTCCAGAAAGCCACTCCTCTGATTATATGTTCTGGTTCTAAATTTAATTAAAAATGTCTTTCCCCCTTTTTTTCTCCTTTGCTGAAATTTAGTAACAGACCTGGAATTTCTTGTGCCATTAAATAACGTGTACACTTCTATAGCAAGTTGTTATATCTTCCAAATTGCATTCAGTAGTTTGTTTAATAAAAGACTCATACTGCTTCTGTATTCCTGTGGGAGGGTAATGCGGGAGCAACTGAACTCCACAGTGTTAATCATCTCTTTCTTGCAGAATCAAACAGAGTAAAAGGAAGTCTACAGAGAGAAATGGGATGAGGTGCAGAGTTCACAGCCTAAGTCTGAGCAAATCCGTATGTCTAGAGGACACTGCTTACTGCTGGGCAGAACCACTGGCTCAGTTCTGTCCAACAGTTGTAGCTGTGTCATTGTAGTGCAGCAGATGAAAAAGAAGAGAATAAAATTGTGAGGATAACTATTTGACTGCATTCAAAATAAAAAGCAAAGTTCGTTTTAATGAGGAGCAGGTTTCCAGTCCAGTTAGCCGTCTGACTTCTGCCAGTTCAGTGACGCAGCAATGGCATAACTCAGGTGTGAGGGAAGGGTAGCCCTCACGTATATTCAAGATTTGCACACCCAGATATCTTCACTGTTTCCTTTTCTGAACTAGTATGACAAAAACCTGTCATCCTCCTACTCTGCTCATCAGCAACACATCTTCTCTGCTGCAGCTGGGATGGTGTAGCTTTTCCGCTTTTCTGTGGTGAGATCTCGAAGTATTATAATGCAGCACAATTCATTTGATAAAGCTCATTTCCATTTTTCAATCCATAAATTTGAAGAAATTATATGAAATAAGATGGTTTCAGTGCCGTGAATTAAGTAAAGCAGTATAATTTAATTGCACTGTGTGTTAACAGGGTATTTTTCCTGTTGCCTAGCAAGGAGATTTACCATGAGATTCATGACATGCTTAAGATTCCATTATTAACTTCTGTTTTCAGTGGTTTATAACTTTAATACAAATCATTGTTCATAGGACAATCCAAAAAAGTTTATGTTGGTGGAAGTTCTTCTTGTTTTTTTGCGGTCACTTATGAAGGAAGCTTGAGGTTGAAAGTTTTGGTACTCTCTGATTTCTGCACCCGTTCTTCATTTCTACTATACCTGGTAAATTTTGTAAGTAACTTGTTGAGCAACAATTGCTATGTGTGTTTTTGAAGCAGCAAACTATTTATGAAAGTGTTCTCCTACTTTAAAGGTTCTACACGGAGACGTTTTACCAAGGTAGCTGCTTCTGCTTACAAGAGCAGTAACTGCTTTGTGCTTCCCCACAAAACTGAACGCCTGAGAAAGGGTTTGAGCACTGGCATTTGAGGTCTTCTGTGTTTGTGTTCCACATAGTAGTGGAGTAGGTCTACGTGTTTCTTTGGGAAACTGTAATGCTTGCCAGGTAGGAGGATCACATAGAGCTAGATGAAGGAGACCGGTACTTCAAGAGGTTGTAGATAGGCATGGTGTAGAGAATCCAGTTTCATTACATACATTTTTGCACACACTTGTAATTTTTCTTTGGAGTTAGATAGTATCAATATGATTGTAAATGCTAGTTACTTTAGAAATCTCCTAGGTATATGTCATTTTTGTTGACAAAATGTAGCTATTTTAAAATAATATAGGTGTTATAAATACTGTGTAAATCAGTATTAAATGTGAAAAAGTGCAGTGTTTGCTGTGGTTGACACGAATAGGGCTTCCTGTTTAGCTAGATTATCGTAGGCACCTTTTAGTGCTCCTACTACCTTCATATAGGAAATGAGTGAAGGGAGGTGTGCTTGAGAGTCCCTGATTTAGGAGTCTAAAGCTAGAATTTGCAACTAACCTTCTCCATCCCCCTTCTACCAAAAGTGATGTGAAATCTTCCGTCTTCATCAGTCTGCCTTGAAAAATCCCATTTCTCACTGGAGTGGTACATGGAGTTAGTGATCTGGTTTTCACATGGCATGTGCTTCCCCAGAAGGTCATCATCCATACAAGAACTGAATGAAAATGAATGAGTGTTCCCTTGACAGGGTCTGACACTGCAGGACAGTGAGTTGGGGGACGGGCAAAATGTCAGTTGTTCTTCCTGTTAAAGTGATACTGTCAGAATGTGTAAAATAAAAGAGAAAGTAAAATCTTGCTATTCAGGATTTTCCTGTATTAAGGCAGCTCATACTGTTGTATTTTATATATGTTGTATGAATCAGAGACATAACATAATTGCAGTATGTCTGTGTGGAGAGAAAAGTGAGGGGGAGACGTGGCGCTTATTTTAACATGGTTGTGATTTCTAAAGCTGTACTGCAGAAACAAAAGTCTTTATATGTATAATTACTGCTGACTAGTAAGAGTGCACTGGTACTAACCTGCACCACATGAAAATTGAATCGAGGATATCACAAAAATTAAACTGTTGGAAAATGTTTAGGTGAAGTATAGCTTGGCTTTGCATTATATACAGTAGGCCTAGGACCATTTCTGTTCTCATGAACAAAACACTTATTCCAGTACACAGTGCTCTAGAGAGAGTTGTTTGACTCTCCTGGAAATCTGTCCTAGACAATGTAGATAATTGTAGATAAAAATGAGGCTAATATCTTTAATGGTCACTCTTATTTGGTGCCTAGCAACCAATAAACTTTTTCTATTGTGCTACATCTTATGTACATTATAAGTTTGTGTAATTATACGTGGTGATTTTCATTTAACAAATCCTGTGAGGTTTTATTTTCCCCCAAGAGCTCTTTTTTTCTAGGAAAAAAAAATCAGTACTGATAGTTATGACTTTGCAACAACAAAGCAGAAAAAAAATTACTAAAGATTTATATGTGGTTTCAAAGAAGTTAAAAGAAGCGAGCAAAATTGGTCTTAATGGAAACAATTCCTAAGCTGTATTTGTTGCACAAACCCCAAAATTTTACCTAATCTGTGATTAAGCAGCTGCAAAGGAGGAGTCTTAAGTTGTTGCTACCTTTTTTGGAGGAAAGAATTCAATAGGGATTATAGTCATAAAGGTAATGATAAAGTTGTGCTTATAGTTTTGAGTGGTCAGCAAAGATTGCATCTGTAGAAAAATAATGGCTTATTTTTATTGTTGTCTTCTAGGTTGATTGGGGTCAACTTGACTATTTAGTAATTGACATGCCACCTGGGACTGGAGATGTACAGCTGTCAGTCTCACAGAATATTCCAGTTGCAGGTATGTGTCTTGCTTGCCTGTATCAGAGATTTGATGTTAGTTAAGTCTGGTAGCTTTACAAAAATCTTAAATTCCCAGTCAAAAAATCTTTAAATAATCTTTCTAACACACTAAGAAATTGCTCTGTCAGTTCTGTGGTGATAAAAAACACTATAAGTGAATTTTGACTTTAGCATAGTGATTGTCTTAGCTTAAAAGTAAGTTTCAAAAAGATTGATAAGTCAGATACAGCAGTGCTCTTGAAGGAAGGGCTGTCATGCTAAAAACTGGTAAGGTTATTAGTAGAAAATATTTTCTTTGTACCCACTGCATAGTAAAGCTAATGGAAGCTGACAATGCTGTTAATGCACAACATTTAATCAGGTAAACTGTGCAGCACTGTAATACATTAATACATTCTTTTTCCTCTTGTGTTATGAATTTTATTTTTTGTTGGGGATTTAAACTTCGACAAATCAATTTTGAGATATGCAGGCTGCTCTGTAATCTCATTGGTTTCAGCAGGAGTTAGAAATACTGCTCCTGAAAGAATGCTGAGCATCTCATGAGATCTGATAGACTGTAATAGTTTATTACTTGTCTGACATACTTCAACAGAAGCACATCAGTAGCCAACATAACTAATGTTAGGGGCTTGGCGGTGAAAGAGACAAAGTAATCCTTACAGTTCCAGCAATAATTTAATAATTGCTATGGCTCTTCACCGGGAGGATAGTGCAGGGCTGGAACATGTTTCCCAAAGGGTCCATGGGATCTCTATCCTTGGCAGTTGTCCAGATTGTACTGGACAAAAGCCCTAGCTGGCCCTGTCTGGTGTTGCTGGTAGATGACCTCCAGAGACCTTTTCCAACCAGAAATTCTGTGATTCTGAGCTAAGGAATCAGTGGGACTGCTTGCTCTGCTTTTTTGTGACAGCAGATAAATCTGTTGATACAAACCCAAAACGGTATCATTGTTTGTTGCTCCCATTCTTTGCTGAGTGCAGACTGGTTCACAGGCACAGGCAGGCCCTGGTTCCCTCCCACACTCCTTCCCCTCTGCGCTTTGGTGACAGTAACACACTGAAGTCACTAAATATTACATTTGTTGAACTATTTCATTGGCACGTAGAACTCTTACCAGGCTGCCTGATGGGTTTAATGAATAAGAAATTGTGTATCTCCAGAAGTTAATAGGATAGGATAAGATTTAGTGACAGGCGTAGGTAGAAAGACTTATGGGCATTGTAGACATGTCCGTATATAAAGACACTAGACCTAACGGATTTTGGGACATACATTCTGGTTTCACAGCAAAACCATCACTGCCATTGCTACAGCACAGTGAAGGCTACAGGAGTGAAAGGAGCCCTTTAACAAGCAGGCAGCACTTTGTGTCTTTTCCTTAACACAGTCATGTCTCAGCTGCAATTGTACATGGTAACCACAGTTACTCTGCAAGCCAAAATTTTTGACAAATAGTTACGTTCAGCATTTAGACCAGGGGTCCTCAAACTACAGCCCGCGGGCCACATCCGGCCCCTGGGGCTCCTCAAACCGGCCCGCGGGTATTTACAGAACTCCCTGCCACCCCCCACAGCTGCAGATGAATTCCTGCCACTTAATCTGCGCCCCGGCCTCCGCAGCCCCCAAGCTCCCGCCGCTCCGTCGGCTCCCGCTCCTGCCTGCCCCACCGGCACCGGGGGCTGCAGGAGGCCCCTCTCACTGCCCAGCGCCCTGTCCTGCTTCTCGAGCGGGGGTCCCAGCTGAGCCCCCTCCCCGTGGGCTTCCACCCGCGCTCTCTCACCCCTCAGAAGAGGGGCAAGGGGCGGTGAGGACAAATTTCCCACCCCCCTGCCTCCCTGGCCACCCTTTCCGGACTGCGCGGCCGGCCTGAGGACATGGAATCTCCTCTGCTGGGTAAGCTCAGTCGGCAGCCAGCTCGGGCGAATCGCCAGAGCCCGGGTGCGGCAAAGTTCCTTCAGTCCCTTCTGGCCACCCTTTCCGGACTGTGCGGCCGGGCTAGGGAGGGGGGCAGTGGCATCAGCGAGGTGCGCGACTTCCCCATCGTTTTTTTCCAAACTATAGTCCGGCCCGCGACAGTGTCTGAGGAACAGTGAACTGGCCCCCTGTTTAAAAAGTTTGAGGACCCCTGGTTTAGACATTCCTGGGGTAAACCAAGTGCTAAGATGCATGCAGACAACATCCCTGAGGGATGGTCAGGGGATGTTCATACCAGAGCTGAGCATGGAGACACTTCTGCAAACACTGTAGTCTGTGTAGACAGAGCTGGGCTCTGACCCTGCAGACCTTTAACTCAGCAAGCAATCCTGGGTCATTGCTCTGCACTACTTAAACTCAGCTGGGAAATTCCTGAGGGTGTTTCTGTTCAAGTGGGTGCTGCTCTGTTGGAACAGTCATGAAGGAGCATTGCTTTGTCAGGGCCTCAGACCGATGAACGTCAGCATCAGGGAATCAGAAATTGCTCCCATTAGCAACTAAATGGTTCTCCATCTGTAGATGACAAATAGGATGCTTCTGACAACACAGGGCATGCTGACACAGTTCTGGGAAATTAGCTACAGGCAGATTCATCACTGGGGACACATATCTCAGAGGGGGGGCAAATCCTGTTATGTTTACAAGTTGCCTTCCTGGAGAAAGGCAGCTTGCTTGCATGAGCCTATGTGGGGCTTTACTTGGCTTTCTGGGGCACTTTTCCTGCATGAGCAGACCCCAAGGTTTCATTTGGGCTATGAGCAAGTCAGATGCTACTGGAGGTGCAGAAGCACATATTACACTGTGCCTGCAGCAAGCTATGGGGAGAGGAAACAGCCGTGAATAAAAACATCAGCATCTGGCCCAAAGTGACTCCCTTGCAGCCAGAAGGCTGACAGCAGGGAATTCCAGGGGGACAGCAGTGGTTAGTTTGACTCATTGATCGTGGCAGGCTGCTGATCTAAATTCAGCTGTGGTGCAAAGCCCTGTGTGAAGGAAGCATGAATGTTTGCTAGAAAAAATAAACAGCATCAGTCAGTGTTAAGAAGGTACACAGAGGGTGCTGGATGTGGGCTGCTGGCATTGAGAGCAATTTGCTGGAACAGGAAGGACCTACTGCCTTTGGGTCCTTAAACAGTGACAGGAATGGTCACAACTGATGTTCTTCTCCCTGAACTGGTTCATTTTGCAGTGTGAGGATGTCCCAGTACGGCAATGGGCTCTGGAAAGAGACAGTAACCTGCCTTCATGAGGCAACTTACAAGACTGAGACTCATCCTGAGTTTAATCCTAATGTGCATACCTACTTTGATGATATGCCTTTACATACTGTCAGTGCCTCGGCAGAGAACACTCAGAAACTCAGACAAAGTGTTTTCTTGAGCCTGTCCTACATCAAAGATACAGAATGCTTTGCACTGGCCGTGGGGCTTGTGTCTGACTTTTTATAGATTCTGTGCATTGTCCAAAGAGATTTAGCCAAAGCTTGGGTCCAAAATGCCACTGCAGAGGAATAGCTATATTCCTTAGTTCTTACACTAAATCAATCAGTCTGTGTGGCACAAGAAAGATCTACCTGTCTTACAGTCATTCTGAATGTTGTATGATCTTTGGGCTGATGGCTGTAGCTCACAGACAGCAAATCAATGGAGTCTTTTCCAAAAGTTGCTTAAAGAAAAGCCTCTTTAATAGGAGTCTCCAGGTAACTCAGACTGTCAAGGAAGAAGCCAGGACAAACATCAAACATATAGGACCACTCTTACCCAGGAGAGACCCCAGATGGTCCCAGCTGCTCTGGCCCTACCATGCACTGTCACCTTGGCTGGACAGAACACACTGGGTGGCCAGTGAATATGCCCTAAGATAAAGTCATGTGCATACCTCAAGGTGGCTGACTCACCTCTTCTTTCCTCAGTTTCCCTTCTGTGAAATGGCACTCTTCTCCTGCAGGCTTCAGGCACAGCAGCATATGATAGATGAGTCTAGAGAAAAGATGAGATGCTTTGTTGCACTCTGCCTTTTTGCTGGGTTTTATCTGTATCAGCACCTGAAGATGAAGCTTCCCTCATCATTGGCACCCTTGAAGGGAACATGCAGCCTCATGCTTGGTGCTGCTGCAGTTACTGCCTGTTGCAATAATGTTGTGTTTGCTCTCTAAAGTGACAAATGGCTCCTCACCCAGGCTGTTAGACTTCCATAATAGCATGGCAAATAATCAACAAAGCTTTTGCTTTTTTTTTGCAGCCCATTTCACAGACCATCTGGTGGGCCTAGCTGTAGGTTTGCAGGCAGGTGGAAATAGACATCCAGCTTTAAAAACTTAACATTAAAGGTGACTTGCAAAAACCACATCCCACCACAAAGGATACTGAGAGCATCTCTTAGTGAAAATTTGGGTTGGAAAAACAAAACAAGCAAAGCAACAAAAACATAACCCCCATGAGATTTTATCTTCAAAAAGATAAAAAAGGAAGACCTGGGCAAACAGAGGCCAGTCAGTCTCACCACTGTGCCCAGCAAGATCATGCAGCAGATCCTCCTGAAGGCTCTTCTAAGGCATATGGAAAATAAGGATGTGATTGGTGGCAACCAACATGGCCTCACTAAGGGCAAATCCTGCCTGACAAATTTGGTGGCCTTTTATAATGGAGTGACAGAATCGATGGTAAAGGAAATAGCAAGTAATGTTGTCTGCCTGGACTTCTGCAAAGCATTTCATACTGTCCTGCATGACAACCTGGCATCTAAATTAGAGAGACATGGATTTGATGGATGGACCACTTGGTGGATAAGGAATTGACTGGATGGCCACACTCAAAGAGTTGTGATCAATGACTTGATGTCCAAGTGCAGTTCAGTGATGAGTGATGTTCCTCGGGGATCACTGCTGGGACAGGTGCTGTTTAACATCTTTGTTGGCAACATGGACAGTGGAATTGAGTGTACCTTCAGCAAATTTGTAGATGATACCAAGCTGTGTGGTGTGGTCGACACACTGGAGGGAAGGGATGCCATCCAGAGGGATCTTGACAGGCTTGAAAGGTGTGTCCATGCCAACT
The DNA here is from genome assembly GCA_033124195.1 of Coracias cyanogaster. Taxonomy (NCBI): domain Eukaryota; kingdom Metazoa; phylum Chordata; class Aves; order Coraciiformes; family Coraciidae; genus Coracias; species Coracias cyanogaster. The sequence goes on along the minus strand of JAVSBS010026034.1, from coordinate 6,326 downwards.
TCATGAAGTTCAACAAGACCAAGTGCAAAGTCCTGCACATGGGTCGGGGTCCCTTCCAGCCCAAACTTTTCTATGATTCTATGAACAACAACAAATCCAGAAGAATAAAAGGCCCTGACCCCTGTTATAGACTTCCAAAGTTTCTATAGCAAAACAGGAATGAACTCTGTGCTTACCAAGATAGACTACAAATGGGTGGCAAGGAGCTAAGTAAACATTGAGGAGGAACTTATATAGCATTGAACTAAGCCATCTACTACAATTTGCCATTGCTAGGAGGAGACTAGGACAACCGAAATGCCAGGCTCTGCAAAGGGTACAGCAGCAGAAAGCAATATCCCCTTTGTGGCTTTCTGACTGTGATTGCTCAGCAAGAGGGAGAGGTGACAATAATTTATGCCATTCACTTGAAGCCTGAGATCCATGTGCACAACATCTCCTCCTGTCAACTGTGGCTGAATTTCAAGCAGTTCAATTTGATGGATGTGGGAAACAGCAGACTGCACTGTGAGGTTGGAAAAGCAAGACAGGCTGCTGGAGAGGTAGATGAACTACGGTTCATTGTCAGAATAGAGACTTAGCATCAGCATTTGGGACTTTTGCCTGCCCCAAGTATGTCTGTAGGGTTCATGTTCTCCATGGTTGATACTGAGGTAAAGGCAGCTTTGCTTGCTGACCCATGGATACACAGGGGCCATGAAGCAAGGGATGTCCTGAGATGGTTGTCACTTTTGGGAATGAGGGCAGGAAGAGGAGAAATGCTTTTTCTGCTTGGCACAGTCTGTCTGGTTCACAGAGGCAACTTGGCGGCCAGCAGGTTGAGAGCCACCACTTATGTCTTTGCTGAGCCTGTTTGCAACAACCTCTTGAGTCCCAGTTTGCACAACATCTTGCTCCAGCCCCTGGGATGGGAGACTCCAGCCAAAGTCATATTACTAGTCAGAAAGACTGAGCTGCAGGGAAAAAAAATATTGTCCTAGGAATAACAAGCTATACCATTCCCTTTCACTGACTGCTTGATGGTGAACTCTGCTCCTGGTGGCTGATGACATGGGAAAACATACTTTGGCCTTCTGCAGGGACAGGTGAGGTGGGTTGTGTGGTTGTCCATCGCTGCTTGGGCAAGCTGAAGGCTTGGTGCCCAGATGCTGTTGAGGTTATTGAAGACACACCAGTTTACTCCAGAGCTTGCTCCATGATTTCAGTGGGCCTAACTGGTTTACAGTGACACAGGAACACATCTGCTGCCCTTGGTGGTGCTGGAAAGTTCTCTGATGGTCATCCACACCCTCTGTCTACCAGATGAACTGAGAGGTGAAACTTCCAGGCTGCTGTAGGCAGAAACAGATAAGCAGAGGAATAAATTAAACAGTGCAAGGCAATGCTTCCAGGCCTCTCCCATCACTGTTACTATTACATTTTTAACATTCCCAATATGGGTTTTGACTAAGGCCAACCTAGAACTTATTTCTCAGTCATGAGCCTGGTAACTGAAAAAAAGGGGGAAGAAGATTCTCACGGGTCTCATGGGAAGTGCAAGCCTGTGATGGGACATTTCAGGAGGCTTGTGGAATTGTTTAAATCTTACATTATTGGATGTTTAAAGGGGATTGTAGGAATGTACAAAACATGATGGGGTGTTTAAGGGAAGGGCCAGAAGCAGGTTAAGGAGTAATCAAAGTGAATTGGGGAGGAACAAGCATGAGAGAATGGGTAGGAGAGGGGATAAAAGGGTCCAACTCTTCGTAAGCAGGCTGCTGATCAATGTGCTTTTCTAGCTGAGCCACATCTGCACTTCAGCCTGACCTGTCCCCATATTAATCCAGATAATAGGTTTTTTTTCTTTCTCTGTCTATCTCAGTGCATGTGAATATGTGTATGTTTCACTGGGAAACTTGAAGCTCAACTGATAGGTGAGTAGAAGATGGGAATGTGAAGACCAAGGCTGGACACAGGGCAAGTGAGACTCATGATCTTGGTATGGAGTCTGGATGGAGTAACTGTTTGGGGTTGGAGGTTTCTGCTGAGGCACATGTGCCTGCGGGTGTTCTAATCTCAGCTATGTGTGTCCACCGGTGACATTCAGTCCTGATCAGCTGGAGAGAAAGGGAGGAACAGGTCGGACTGCTTATGTTATTCATTTAAGTACTGTTTTTGGTTTTGTGGGGGCCAGTAAAGGCATTGTTCTTCATCTCTGTTGATCTCTGTGTGTAGTTGCTTTTTCTTGTGTGCATCTGCATCTTTGGGACATATGTTTTGCTGTGTAGAGACACTCACAATCTGGAAAAGTGGCCAAGTGATTCTTGAGGAGAAACACATTGGGTCTTCAAGCCCACTGGATTCAACTTCTCCTAACATGGTGCTTTTTAGAATCAGCTTTGGAAAATGCTGTTCCTCACTAGGGGAGTGTATTTCAGCCTATGGCTGAAGTGGAGGATTTGTTGCAAGAACTGCAGATTTCTACAGAACAGGTGTTTCCAAGGTGGAGTCAGCAACTTGCTGTAGTTATGGGACAAGGTAACAAGAGACCCAGATTAAACATGGACCATTTCCACTTAAAACTTGGAATGTGACCGGTAAGCTACAACAAAATAGGAAGCCTTCATGCAAAAATCCTGGCAAGTGCAGTGTAGCACCATATCTCCCAAACTTAAAATGTGTACTCATATTAATCTTCTGCACATGGTGTTTGATGGTGCCTGTCTCAGGATGGGAAAGTTTTGCATTACTAACACTGAAATCAGTGGCCCAGATATGCTCTTTTTTGTAATGTAATTGTAAATGGATTTTGCTTCTAAAACACCGTGACATTGATTTCCTACAAAGTGACAGTCTTGTCTCATTACCTAGATTCATTTGTTGTCTGATGGATTTTAATAGCAAAGATCTGAAATCTGATGATTAACCCTCACCCTCAAAAGACAAAAGAGAAGTTCAGAGCTGTGTCACATCCTTAACATGAGATTCAAAAAGAAGCACAACAAACTGTATTCGGGAAGAAATTCATGCTATTGGAAATCATGCTATTGGAAACTTGGCAGGAAGTCTCAAACAAAGGGAAAACATTGAAGAAGGCAGGGGTGGAGGAAATCTTGGACAGCAGAGGTATTAGATTCAAACAGGCAGGCATAGTGTCCCTTCCAAGAAAGAGCACATCTGTCTATATGTCCACATGCATGTCTATATGCTCTGACTATGGTAATAGTTTCCTGAAAGTGGTCTTTCTCATATTTGGGTCTTCACACTTGTTGTGCTGGTTCAGCTATCATTGTTTTATGCTGCCACCAGTTGCCTGATCACACAGGCCAACACTGAACTCAGCAACGTCCCCTCAGAAAGTCTTCTTTCAGACAGTCCTGCCATAGGTTCCTGTGGGCCCAGCTCCTCCACTGCCCACGGTGGTGCCAGCATCGCCTGCTGGACACAATGGACAGAGATGGCTCCCTCAGTGGCCCTTCACATGGAAGGACACAACCAAGAGAGAGCTCAGCAAAATGCAACCAGCCCCCACAGAAGCCACACCCAACAGGAAGTTCATCCAACTGATTGGCTCCTGGTTAATATAATCCTGGCCTCACCCACCACCCCAGCCATGATCATCTGGGTGAGGGCAGAGCCACAAAAATACAGGTGGGCCAGATTCTGCCTCTGGAACATGAAGCCAATAAGAAAAACAAAACATTCTGCTAGGTTGTGACTCATTCACAGGTCAAGTCCAGCTTGGATCCCACAACTCATGCCCCAGCACTTCAACCCCCCTGGTTCCAAAGGATCAGCATCACTTCCCTAAGTACAGCGTAGTATGAGATAATGGTAATTTAATGCATAGGATTTTGCAGTGTGTCTTATGTGCCAAAAAAAAGCTTTGGGAGCGGGCAGGGATACTGGAGTAGGCTTGTCCCCTGTGTTTTAAGATTCTATAATAGCCTAGTTATCTGGGACCTCTGGGATTAACAGCTCTCTAAATGTGGCAGTTAGGAAACTACATCTGAGTAGAGTCTTTCAGGATGCAAGCTGTGCTCCCTCATCAGAGGTGATGGCTGCTGCTTTAACAAGCTGCATTACTCTAAGATTTATTGTCCCATTCACAGCATGAAAGATCAGTGCCGTTTGCAGCAGTGAATGTCTACCCTCTCTGGGGTTACTGCTGAAGCGGAGGCCTCAGGCAGCTGCCTCTGTTGGAGAGTCTGCTGTCCCGTAGTGGGTATTGTGCTGGGGATGTGGGCAGTCACATGCAGGCAGCTATGTGATCCCAGTCCTGTATGGGTGTTGCCTGCGTGGGGCAGGAGCAGGGCTGGGGGTGAAGAGGGCAGACCAGACCTTTCCCTGGAGGAGTGAGTCCATATCATCTGTCCCAGACAGTTGCCTCAATGCAGCGCTAGCTTTCTGCTTGGGGTTGGGGCCAGAAGAGTAACTGGGACAGGAAGTTTATGAGGTCATTGGTGGGGACTATCACAGCCTCCACGCACACTGTATGGCCCATGAGGCTGGGTCTTAATCCACTTGGAAAGTGCTTCCCTTGGCTGTTGCATGATGAGTCAACACTGGCCTGGTGTCACTCCTTCTCCAACGAGCAGATGTATAAAGGTTGGGCAGACCCTTTGAACCAGGCTGTGGGGGCTGTGGTGGTGAGAGATAGCAGGATGCAACTTTGCTGAGGAGGAGGCACAGACAGAGACAGAAAACTGTGACCTGCTGCAGGATTGGGCTCTCTGAGAAAGCACAGAGCATCAGGGATTAAAAGTCTCAGCACTGCAATCCCAGTGGCTGAAAACGTCCCATGGACATCTCATGTGAGGCTTCTGGGTTCATGCCAAATGCTCTTGAAGTATTTCTACTGAGTCCCAGAATAAGAAAGGTTATATGCAGGAGAACAGAAGTGCATGGAGAATTTATAGCTCAATGGAAACGAGTGTGCAGAGTTGTGTCTAACCAGCTTCCAAGATCCAGAAAGCCGCACAATATCCTTAGGCTGTGCCTGCTTTTTCTGAAGTGGGAAATTTTTGGGGATCCCTGGGAGAGCGCGAGCTCATGTGTCAGCAAATGAAAAATATGAGGCCTGAAGCAGTGCCATTAACTTAAGTTCAGGTTGGAGAAGACCCAAATTTGGTGCAAAAGCTATTGTAAAGCATGGTGGAGACAACCTTGCTGCCATGCATTGAGAGGCATCTGAGGCTTGCTGCATGGCTGGCTGCTTTTTCAAGTGACTCTTCCCTGTCCCCTACTCCCCTCACCCTATGACTTGGCTCAGAGAAGGCGAGAGGTGAGGTTTTTAAAGTCATTTTTAACAGATCTGGACAAAAAACTAACTGAAAGAAAAGTGAAAGAAGTCTCAGATGATTATTATAAGAAGGGGGAAGAATGGCAATGGTGAAGTAGGGAATAACAACAGCAGCTGGATCTTTCACAGATTTCCTGCCGAGACCCTGTACTGGCAGGTCAACATAAAGTCTGTGGTTCTATGATTGTTATGACCAAATTCATATTTACTGGGCTGCATTGGGTTTTACAACTGGAGACTGCAGCTAGATTCAAGGAACTGACAGTGAAATCTGTGATTTCCCTCTTTCAGCATTGCAAGCTATTTTCAGAAAAATGAGTGATGTTCTCAGCTGATCTTCATGCTTTTAAGAGTCTATATCTGACCATCTGTCTCCAGTTAGTCTTTTCAGCCCTGCAGTCTTCTCTCTTTGAAGTTCTTACACTTCTTTTTTGATACATTAATAATAAAAATAACCTCAAAGCACTCTCAAAATATCATTATCTCTATTCAAAGAAGAATAACTTCACCCCTCTGGGAAGAGGTGGGACAAGACAAGTGAGGTGAATTTTTTTCCTGGACTTTCTTCTCTTAAACTATTATTTTTTTTCTTTCTAAGCTCTACAAGTTGGCTAAGATAGTACTGTGGCAGAGGCCCTGGGCAAGGCACAGAATCAGGATTTAGGAGATCTTGGTTCACTCTCACCTTTGCAGAATGATTCCTACCTGGTAACTGCATAATGTCATCTGTATTGTTACTTTCTCTTGCTTCTAGTGTTGCCAGGACCTGAGCAAAGAGAAATGGGCTCTGCAAACTCTGCACCCCTTCCTGGGAGCAGCTCCAATACACTACAGCTATAACCTGGGATCATGCTGTTAGGAAAACAACCTTGGTCTAGCAGTTAGATTTAAGCTCAAGGTCTTTGCCTTGGCCTTTCCTAGAGCTGTGCTGTAGATAAGCCTATACCTGTTCCTGTACCTTCATAGAATCACTGAATGGTTTGGGTTGGAAAAGACCTTAAAGATCATCTAGTTCCAACCCTCCTGTCATGAGCAAGGACACTTC
>JAVSBS010026033.1:18777-39389 GCA_033124195.1 Coracias cyanogaster | reverse complement strand
GGATAGGCAACGGTTTAATTTCTTATCCTTGTTTGTTAAAGGTTGCTTTTAGATTAAGGCACAACGTGAAGGAAATGGATGTACTGATAGATACACCATCCATAAATATACAGCGAGCATGACACATGAACAGTTTTGGAGATTTAATCCACAGTTCTAAAGATCTGCAAAATCCATGAATTAATGTGTTGTGTTGGTGTGTAGTATAATATATAACTACACAGCAATAAATCTGAAACTTAATGTTAAAATTATAGAGGTCAGATATATTTTAAACTTTGGAGGGAAAAGACATACCTTTTTCTGAGCAATCCTTGCTTCCAGGGGTGTAATGATTTCTCAGTCATGAAAGATTTTTCTTCTGATTCTGTACACACCTTTGTTTTGCCTTTTTAAAATGATTTTTCCCTGGGAACCATATTACCATAAGCTACAAGCTTTGGTTGGCTGTTTGAGAGTGGCATATGGTTCCTTCCTTCAAGGAATTTCATAAGCATATCACTTATCTTTCATGTTTAGTAGGAATTCAGGAAACAAAAGTGAAGCCAAGATGCTGGTTTGGTAAGAGAGGATCTGTCGCTGGGTCATTCCTCTCTGTTTAGTATCAGCGTTGTGATGTAAATTGTTCCCAAGGCAAAAGCAGAAGAGAAATAGAGGCACAAGGTAAGTGAAAGGGACTGCCCAGCTGGTTAGAGGGAGAACGAGCAAGTGAATTCCACAGGGCTCAGTCCAAGCACACTGAAGTTCATGCTCTGTCATGATTCCTTAATGTTAATATTCTTCTTGCTTTTGTGGCAATTGTTACTTTATACATTACTGAGCAATAAAAAGAGATGTACTTTAGAAAAAAGTCTACCCCCAAGCAAAAAAAGAACACTTGTTTGCATTTAATAATCACTAAAAACTTGAAATTCTAAATTGGATTAATTGTGTCTATTATAAATTGATGGGGGAATAGCTATGCATTAGCCCTGAACTCTGATTATCTGAGAGGTTCCACTTGTAGTATAATTAAGAGCAACTTCATAATAGTTGTAGGTGTATGATTGAATAATACATGCATCCCCTGCTGATGAAATTCAAGGCAACGTGTTCATGAAGAAGTGGAGCTCTTTATTTTTCTTGTTCCTGCACTTAAAGCGCTGAAGGATTATTGCAATTACAGCCCATGTTTACAGTATTAGCAGAGACATGCCAAAGCCCTTAATGCAAACACTTTCAAACTTCAGAGGAGCCGGCTAAAGAATCCCAATTTTGTGGCTCAGCCCTTGTTCTGCATAACATCATGTTCCTGAGTGCCCGTGGTGGCTGGTTTAATTAAGAACATAGATCAGAACGTGAAAGAGGCACGCTTTCCAGTAATACAAGGGACACCGCTTTGTTGACAGCTCGTTGCTTAATATATATGCCCACTAGATGGCTGTAATTGGTGTGGTCATTTATTAAGTATACAATATTTTCCATGTTCCTGTCTTTGAAGCCTTGTTTACTCCTGTCCTTTGATGGCTTCCTGTGCCTTCTCAAAATATAAATGTACCTTCTCAATGTAGAACCCTCCCATCAACTTGAAGGCATTTACCAGACTGAAGCTAATCTTCATTGGCTCAAAGACTGGACAAGCCCCCTGGGTGCTCCAGTCTGAACTCTTTTATGGCATGAGGTTTCTCAGCATCATACTCACAACCAGATGTGATTTAAGCCTTCCCTCCATCCAATGAAGGAGGCTGCCCAGAGACATGTGTTTCACTTAAAGTGGCCAATTAGTCTCTGTCCTTAGTGAAATTGCTCCTGTTTGAGATATCAAGCTGCGATGAAGGGATTCAGGAGTTTCAGTCCTGAAGTGATGGGAGAAGGGAAACCTGAACTGTGAGAAGGGGACAGAGGTGCATGGTAGCGCACGGAGGTTGTGTCAGGGATGCACCCATAACACAGGACTGTCCATTGATTAGAGTCATGATCTAAGCAGTGGTTCTGGCTCTTTCTTTTCTGCTCTTCTGTCTGTAAATTTGTGTTGGTTGACGAGAAGCTCAACATGACCTGGCAATGTGTGCTTGCAACCCAGAAAGCCAATTGTATCATGAAATCAAACAGAGTCACAGAATGGTAGGGGTTGGAAGGGACCGCTGCAGGTCATCTAGTCCAACTCCTCTGCTAAAGCAGGTTCACCTAGAGCAGGTTGCACAGGTTCACATCCAGATGAATTTTTAATATTTCCAGAGAAGGAGACTCCACACCCTCTCTTGGAAGCCTGTTCCAGGACTCTGTCACTCTCACAGGAAAGAAGTTTTTCCTTATATATTCTGGGCTGCATCAAAAAAAGTGTCACCAGCAGGTCTAGGGAGGTGATTCTGCCCCTCTATTCCACTCTAGTGAGACCCCACCCACTGTGCTGCATTCAGCTCTGGGGCCCATGACACAAGAAAAACATGGACCTGTTGGAAAGGGTCAAGAGGAGGGCCATGAAGATCATCAGAGGTCTGGAGTACCTCTGCTACGAAGACAAGCTAAGAGAATTGGGGCTGTTCAGCCTGAAGAAGAGAAGTCTCTGGGGAGACCTTATATCAGCCTTCCAGTATCTGAAGGGGGCCTACAAGAAAGCTGGAAAGAGACTTTTAATAAAGACACATAGTGGTAGAACAAGGGGTAATGGCTTTGAACTGAAAGAGAATAGATGTAGAGTAGATGTAAGGAAGATGTTCTTCAATGTGAGGATGGTGAGACACTGGAACAGGTTGCCCAGAGAGGTTGTGGATGCCTCATGCCTGGAAGTGTTCAAGGCCAAGTTGTACGGGGCTTTGACCAACCTGGTCTAGAGGAAGGTGTCTCTGCCCATGGCAGGGGGTTTGGAACTAGATGACCTTTAAGGTCCCTTCCAACCCAAACCATTCCATGATTCTCTGAATTTGGAAATGATACATTTTTTGTTCTTGTCACTGCAAAGGCTGGCTGTTCAGCTAGTCTCTCCATTCAGCATGTCATTATGGTGAAGGGCTTATTACAGTGAAGACAGATCTAATAATTCTTTTCTGATACCACAGCAGTGGGAGCTGGCATAATGCTTAACAGTTTTGAAGCTCCACTCATGAATTACAGATAGAGGGGCATAGAGAAGTTACCTCCATGTTGCTTCTTTGACTTCCAGTCTCAGTGTCAGAATCTGTGCCCATAATGATGCTGCAGCATTTTGTGCTGGTTTAGCAACCCCAAAACTGTAGTGTGGTGACCCAAGGGAAATGACTCAGTGACAGGTTGGGCAACCATTCTCAGCAAGGTTTAACACAATTCCTTCAGTGCAAAGCTGAATATCAACAAAGCTGATGACCTGCAAGGGTTTTGGAACTCTGTTGGCCAAGAAAGTTTGAGAACTGCCACGAGTGTTTATAAATGTATATTTACACTTGTCATGCATATACAATCAGTGATCACAGAAGCCCACTTAAGTAACTTTTTTTGGATTCAATGGGAAGAAAAGCTTCCTCTAAAACCAGCATGTTGTTGGTCAGTTGGTATGTAGTCCTCTGAAGTACTGATGACCTTAACTTTCTGTGACCTTCTTGGCATTTGTGGTCCTGTCTTCACAGTTGTGTTGACAGCATGGAGATCACTCTGAACACCTCCATGTCCAATACCAAATCCCACTGCAATCTAACCTAGGTTACCGCTGCTGATTTTAGTGCAGGTAAGCTACAACCTTGGAAGGCTCCAATCAATACGTGAGCTCTAAGTGACCCTGCTGAAGATGAGATACTTGTACTTCAGAGGAGGCTGGCATCCGTGCCTGCATGATCATTACACCTTCAGTAACTTTGGCAAAGCAGTGTCAGGAAATGTCATATTTTCTGATTTTCTTTTCTCAGGAATCTTCCTGCTTACTCTCTGCAGGCTGAAATCTCTGCTGAACTGACAGCTTCAGGTCTAACACCTCACCCTGGGTTCAAACATGGTGCTTTCTGGACAGACACAGGATCTTCATAATCCCTGGTAAATAAGCTTTTTTTCTGTATACAAAGCATATTTTTCAAAAGTACATTTTTCAGTTACCTAAAACTTTCAACTGATCCATGCCCTAAGATTACCTTTTAAATACTTACCCCTTATGTTGTTGGCCATATAGTTCATGTACACAAATGAAATACAAAACAAAACAAAGAAACTCTAACTTGAAACATTTCCAGAGGCTAATTATATCATGGCAAAAGCTTTCACTTTGTTTTAATGGTCTGAAGCATTTATTTTAATTTTTTTTTACCCTTTTTTGGCTGGAAATGTGTAACATGCCCATCACAGATACTGTGACAGAAAGAGCCAGCCAGCACATTTTCTTCAAATTGACTGGTTCATAACCCAGTGGTACGTTTTCCAGTGTTTTTGTCTGAACAGCAAAAGTTGAAATTTGCAAACAAGACTCTCTGTATCTTCAGCATATGAGGATAGGAAACAGTAGAACAAGTCAGCAGCAACTTGTTTGTGAGAGACAACATGCCATCAAAAAAATCTTTACCGTCTGTTTGCCTGCAAAATGTTGCTTTGTCTCTATACTCCTTTTACCAAAATAGTGATATATAGTGAAAGACAAATGTGGTCCCAGTTTTCTCATAAGAAGAAAGTGTCACTATTCCAAAGAGTATCAGGAAGAGTTTGAAAAAAAGGCAAACCTTTTCTTCGACACCAGGAAAGTGAGGTCCAGTCTGATTAGTTGACTTGCCCCCCAACCCACAAGGAAGCATATACAAGAAACTCTGGAGTTAAATATCTCATTTGCTAACTCCAGCATTGGTCCTGGTTCTACTGCCATGGAAACCTTGCACAGCACCTGTACATCATTAAATCTCTCTTAGTTCCCTTGCTTTATAGGAGGAAGGTCAGTATCACCAGTTCAGTGGGCTTTCTTTAGAAGCACGGTGAAACATACTTTATTAATGGAAGAAAGTGCTCCATTCAAAAGATATCATCTGTTCCAGAGCCAAAACACTGTCATCTTTCTCTAAAAACGCTCGTGTTTCCCAGCCAGCCTGGGCCCACTAAATTTTGACCCAACACACACTCTGTTTCATAGCCATTTCCATGTTTTCTTGTTCTCCTTGTGAGCAAACTGTCCTCAGTTGGTAGCTGGGAGTCTGATTTGAACATGTAACTGTGTGAGGATCAGAGATCCTGTTGCTTCGGTTAAAGTGGACAGTCTGTTGCAACTTTCTCCCGTAAGCGGTTTTGTATGGCAGTGAGGAAGCATTGTTATCAAAGGTGCTCCTTATCTCTAGAGCCAGTAGGAAAAATAGAACAAATTCCTTCTTTCAATGCCTGCTATGGCCAAGGCAATGAAGGTTGCAGCTGGGACCACTGCAAAAGCAGCCATTTGCTTTGGGAATCAACCCTTGGAAATTTTTATATTCCTGCCCATTTTAAGTACGCCAGCATCTAAACAAAGAACTAGTCTAACAGTAAGGGAGACGGATGGAAGTGGGAGGATTGTTCAGCTTGTTCCTTCCCAAACACATCTGATCTGTTTAGAGTACATGTATCTTGGGCTGTTTAATACTATTTTCCTAACCCAGCACTGCACATTCAAAATCTAGGATTCACAGACACCTTCCCAATGCATGAGATAAATGGAGGAGGCTCTCAGATCATTGAAAATCCAATTCTTCCTCCCACCTCCCACTGTATTCTTGGCTTCCTTTTTTTATTTGTCTTCATATTTTTCAAGCTTCAAGCTTTCTTCTCCAGCCATAAAAAATAGAAACATTCTAAAAAAATGAAAATAAAACTGATGTATAGTTATCAGACCCAAGGAGCTGCGACTTTAAGTAAATCAGTAAATATCTCAAGCCTCAATAAAACAGCAAAAGTTGGCAGCCCTGGAGCACTAACTGTGCAACCTTATTTATCTTCTGTTATTTCTTTTCTATGCATGCATCCAGAAAGCAGCACAGCATGCTATAAGCAGGGAAAAATCCTTAGCTCTCCAGAACTCTTAGTGTGACCCATTGTAATCCCATTTTCTTAATATGCAGATGTAGAGAGAGCCACGGCACTGACGTCAGCTTGAGTGCCTGAGTTAGAAACAGCCACGTTATGCTTCTGCTACCACCAGCAATGAGGTAGGTCAGTTTTTAAAGATGTTTTGGATGATTCAAAACCACATATGTATAGGATCAAAGAATATTGCATTCATTTTGACCAGCAAAATACAGATATACCTCTCTTTTACTGTCTCCATGATGCCTTTACGATATGTTGGCTATAATATTTCAAAGCATATGCTCTTTTCCCAGCATGGACAGAGTTGCAGACAGTCTTGTCTTCTCAATTTGCCCTTGAACTTGTGCATAAGCATGCATTTCCCCTGAGAGAGGGAAAATATTAGAAGCTACTTTTATCCTCTCTCTGCATTGGAGACACAAGGATTTTCAAAGTTTCACATGCTGAAAGGTGATGTATTGATGGTAGAAAATGTCCCTTGACATTTGAAGAAGCTAATGGTCCTTTCCCTTGGGCTGTCTAACATTGGAAAAATCCCAGGAATTCTGACATTCAGCTAGCTAGAAGTGGAATTACAGATGGCTGCTGAATTAGTTTCAGTGAGTATGAAAATTGAGGGCAGGGGATAAGAACAAGAATGGCACAACAGCTCTGTATTTCCTGCTCATAAAGTGGAAGTCAGATCTAAATACTATTTAACATAGAAATCTCTCCTAGGATGTAGAATGGAAGAGTCTTCCCCCCCTTTCACCCAAAAGATATTAAGGTAAAACAATTTTGGAGATAAAGAGAGGGGGGAAAGGATGTATTTTCCTGTTACAAAAAAGGGGTAAGCAGGGACAGCTGGAATGTGCTGTACCATATTTAAATAATTCAATCAGTCTTTCTTCTGGGGAAAAAATACCAATTTATTTGAGCAACTGCCAACTTCCAAGAGAATAGATTGAAGTAGCAAAAAATACAGTATCTAATTGCTTATTGAAACATTGCTGGAGTTTCCCTTCCTGGGGTACCCAGAGGTTTATGACAGAACCATGTAAACTGTTGTTTCTCATCACAAGTTGGACTGTACAGGTTTATTCTTGAGGGATTAATTTTATTTCCTTCAGTTTCAACAAATCTCCATTAGATTGAGATCATAGGGCAAAGTCTGTTTCTGATAATGTTGCTGGGTTTTGTGGGTTTGAGAATATGCCCCAGATGGCATTACTCTGCAACATGCAGGATATGTTGGCTCTGACCCAGCACAACACGTGAAAGCCATGTTTCTATAAATATGTGTTTAATCCTCGTTTTCAGTGCAGGTGAAAGACTCTCATTATCTCTTAGCACTGAAATTTAGGGGAACAGGACTGCTGCTGTTGAGAACCATAGCAAAACGCTACAAATTCAATGGTGAGAATTTGGTCTTGGGTCTAACCTTAAATATACTGACTGGCCTTGCATGACACCAACGTAATAGAATAAAACTAGCAATTAAGAGCTTCGTAGTACTTAGTTCTATCCAGGATTTGTCTGGAAGGGGTTTATACTTTCCCATTTAAGCTGGAGATGCCATGAATGTTGTGAGAACACTTCTTAGATGAGGATGTAGATTGCAATTGATTGAGCACATTTTTTCTCCCCAATGGGCACTTTTTTTTCAGCTGCCCTGGACAAATCCTCCTAGTGTCTGGGGCACTGGGGCAAGTTAATGCTGTTAGAGTATTCCCAGATAGGAGCTGCCAATCTTTGTCTTGCATGGTCAAGTCTGTCTAAGATTGTTAGTTTAAAGTCCAATTAAAAAAAAAAAAAGTTAATCCTTTTTTGAATCAAATGCTTTTTTAAATCCAAGTGTAAATATGAATTGTGTGCATGGGCTGTGTAATTGAAATCTCCTGACTGAAGGACTCATATCATACACAGAAACAATCATTTTGTGGTTAAATACTCAGGAGACTTGCCATCTATTCCTGCTTCAGCAACAGATGTCAAGAATGGTTTAAGACATGTTACTTAATATCTCTCACCAACCTGAAATATCCAAAATCCACGGTGGTGGTGAAAGTGTTTGAAGAGGAATGGTTATTAACTCGCTTATGTCAAGTGCTGTAACAGTGCAAAGTGTTATTGCAATTTATTTTGATATGTTGCTCCAACATAAGCCTGTGCAGAACGAAATGATATCATGAACTGGAAAGAGGATACAGGCATTTCCTTTTCTTAGTCACTAAATATCTGCAACGTTGAGTTCAAGTTACAAATCTTCAATTTAAATGCTGTTTCTATCTTAACACATGGATGAAAGCTGGACATCCATCAAAGTTACAATCATATGCACAAAGGCCATTGAAGGCTGTAGAAAAATATTAGACACTAAATGGATTTGTAAAAGTTTTGAAATTCATCAAATAATTCACCGACCTCCTTATCTTTAAGGTTATCCACAAAATAACTGGGACATGTTCAAAATGAATGCAGTCTTGGCTGTGGGAGACATGCTGTTGCTCAGCTGAGAACCAGAGGGGAAGGGTAGCAGGACTTCCTCTGATTTCCTCCAGAGAGGAATATAACAAGAAGGGTGACTTGCAAGGTATATCTTAGAAGGGACCAGCATGACAGCGTCTTTCTGTCCTGCTCAAATAGATTCCTGGTGAGACATAATCTGCACATGAGGAATTCTCTCTTTTTTTCTTTCTTTTTACAGTCTGTGAGCAATGCCTTGTCAGGCAGAAGGATCTAGTTCCAGCTCTCTAGGAATCTGTCCTTTGGAAACATGGCTAGTATTGTGATGAACATCTTGAATCCAACTGGAGCCATGCTTTGACTTCAGCAAAACTTTTCTTTCAGCCATATATAGGAAGATATTATTGCGGTTAAGTCATGCTTTGGTATATCACACACATTTGTGAAATGTCGTATGAAAAGACACCAGTGTAGTAATCTATCCTGAGATCCCCACAAGACAAACCACAGATGTAATTAATGTTCAAACTGAGGGAGATAATTCAAACAGGAGAAAATCTCCTTTTAGTTTAAAACCCACTGGTGGCAGAGAGCCTGCTATAGCCACAGCTAAGTTGTATGAACAAGTAGTTATCCTTGCTAATAAAAACACAGCCTCTGTGTTTACATTCATCTGCCTTAATGTTTCGGCCAGCCGTGCTCATTGTGTCACTGTCTGTGTGACTGAGAGCATGTTGTCAGTGTTTTGTGTAGGTCCGTATAAACCATGAACGACTCCTGATCTTCTGATCACACCGCTGTGGTTACAAACAATCCAAATTTCCTTTAATAAAGTCACCTCCCGATAGCTAGGCAAGGCAATTTGCAGATCTAACAGGATTATCAGCCTCATCACTTAATAAATCATAGTCACTTATTTTCTGGTTCTATCAGATTTTTTTGAGCTGTTTTTTAGATAATCTTTAGTAGCATTTCTTAACCATAAGATACTGAATCTAAACGCTCAGAAGCGTTTTATGATTCAGTAAGTGAAAAGGCTTTTGGGGGCTTGTTCATTTCTTTGTTTTAAATAAAATCAACACTCTATGCCATTTGCAAAGGATCGTGTCTGGAACTGATTGAAAATTTGCAGTCGGGAAAATCTTTACAGGAAATCAAGTTTTAACGAAGCAGATATTTTTATGAGTGTTATCTGCTTTCCATAAAAATCATGCATGTTTTTTGGTAAGAAAACTGAACCATTGAAAATAAGTCCAAAACACTATGAGTCTAATTGCTTTTGCAGCTCAGACATCTCCTGCCTCCTCCTATGTGTGTTGTGCTCCTGCACTGGACTTCATTCCCTGATACCCAGGGGGATCATTTGACTCTCAGTGAGACAGTCTTTCTTCCCTTTAAAAAAATCTAACGATAATCTGAGGTGAGACAGAGAGGTTTTTGATCAGCTCGGCTGCTAAAGGAGTATAGGAAGGTGAGGGAGGTGGACAAATCCATACAAAGTGCGTCCAGGTTTTGATTTCCAGAACACTGCTGGACACTCATGTGCAAAATACAGTCAGTGGGGTAAGACCAGCTCTCCCCAGTGCTTCTGTTTCCCCATCATGTTTTAAGTGGCACCTAGTGAGTTTTTATATTCCTTCCCAGTCCAACAGGTTGATGTGGTGCCCTTCTGCAATATCCCAGTTGTGCTTAACTGCTGAACGATGTGACAACGTGTATGATACCTCTGTGGCAGGGTGGACGTGACAAGTGAACTGGAAAGGAGGTTTGTAGACTCCTTGGAGGCTAAGGAGAATATCTCTAAAATTTTTGAGACTGAGGAAATACAGTTTTGCTGCTTCTTATTGGGATAACCTATTCATATAACAAAGTCCTATTGACTTCTTTGAGGTAATTCTTGTTTGGAGTAAATGTTTTAGAACAAATCGAAATAGATCTAGTCTTGATTTACAAATTGCTAGTGGGAGAAACTCACTCCAACCCTTGTAAACTGTCTCAACCATGCTCATCAATGAAACAAGGTACCTAACTTCTAGCCTGAATTAATCTATATTCAATTTTCAGTCAGTGATGGCTAGCAACCTTTTGACTGTGGGATTGCCAGCTAGGTCTTATTCCATCAAGTTTATTTATAAAACTATCACTACTCCTCTAACAGTTTTGGACACATCTTTGGGGACACAGTCACTTGAAGAAGGAGCATTACAAGCAACATAGAAGAAACCTTTCAGCCACTGCATAGGCAGTGACTGAGGCCAAGAGCTTCTCTGGTGAGTTATTGTGCGAATGAGCTGCAGTGGTGGGAAGCTCCAGTAGAAGGCAACTCGAGCAAAGGGGCACCTTGGTCACTCACTAGTATTGATGTTGGGTCGAAAAAATGCAGCAGGTTCTTTAGAAAGTTGGAGATGCACAGAAGACCTCATTAAGGAGAACAAAAAAATTGAGGTGAGGAGCAAAGAGAAATATTACGACACTGTTATTATCTCATGTCAAACCTGAAAGCAGCAGGAGAACATCAGGGCATGCACTTAAGTTGCAAGCATACACTGAAGGCTTTTAAGTGGAATTCCTTGCCTGGGGCGTAGTTATGTGGGGAATGTACTCAAGGCAGCAGTGGAAACTACTCAGATAAAAGGAAAACACTGGAGAGTGTCGTGAGAGGGACAGCTGAGGTCTTTGATTCATCCTAGCACTTAAGCACCTATCTAACTGTGACTGCTTGAAGACAAGGGGACTACTTGTACATTTGAATACAGTGCTCAGCTGAAGGTCAACCAAAAACCAATCAAGAGAAATGGTGGTGGAACATTGCGTATATTACATACATGATTTTCTATGAAATACAAATACATTTCCTGTTTCTCATTTCAACATGAACTTCCCTTTATCCCATAACTGTTCATGTCCACTCCAACTCTCACATCTGGTTTGTAGTAGAATATAGGTTTTCTCTTTCTTGCACACCTTTCCTCTTCTAGCAAGGCTCTGTGTTCTTATGGCTTTGGATGGAACAAAGCATCATCTGTTTCTCGGATGCTTCCCTTCATTAATTCCCTTGTTGTGTTTTTCATTCTGTAGTTTCAGTTTGTGTCATCCCTTATATCACTCTCCACACACCTAGAAAACAGACCTTTTTTCTCCCTCTCATAGAATATGATAAATAGGATATGATAAATGAATACATAAAGTGCTTGGGAATCAAACTTGGACTCTGAAATATTTTCCCACTTAACCTGTTTTCCGGCATAAAGAGAAAAGGTGCATTTGTGGCTCCTTTCTGTGTGTTTAGTGCTTTGTGCAGCCAGTTTTTGATAGAGCCAGAACCAGCAAGTTCTCCAGCAGTATTCATTAGACAATGACCTCACAAGGAGAACCTTTCTGAGTACATACTTGAAGCTGAAAGGCTCCCATGGCTATTGCATCCCTTTTGTTTATTTTTAACTGGGGCAGTGGCATAGTTAAGAAGCTTCTGTGTTTAGCTGGGGTGGGAACCATGTTCTCTTGTTTACCTTGGAGGTATAATAGTTTTCTTTCCTAGTGGTATTTCTCGTTATTTCTATGCTGCATTTGCAGAGATCAGGCAATTTCTCGGAGAATGGTAGTCCCAATATCCATCCCAATGAGAACCGATTGCTGCAAATGAAGCCCCAGTATATAACCATAATTAACTTGACATGCAGATAATATTTATGCCCTCTGCAAAAGGAAGTTATAGTATATACACACTCATGTTTCTTAAAGGATTCTTTGCATTGGAGGCTTTTTTTTTTCTAGTATGAACAGTCTTATCTTGTTCAATCAATGCTGTTTGCATGTAGTTATTATACCTTGGTGCTGAAGGATGTTAAAGATAAAAGGCACTACATTTGTTTTGGTGTTAGAAATTCCCAGGTTTTGTGGTCTGGGTGGCTTTTTTCTTTTTTTTTCTGTATTTTTTTTCTGAGAAACAGGAAAAAGAGAAGCCATATTCTAAATAACACAAGGCCTCAATTTTTAGGCTCAGAGAAAAAATGCATATTTTATGAGTAACATTATGGAGAGTTGAAGAAGAAATTATTAACTATCAGAAACACAATAAATTAAACACTTCTATTGTACCTAGTATTCTTCATCTTACGTGACCTCTGCATGCAAACAGGGATATTTAAATTGCACATATGGTCTCTTCATCCACCAATGAACTGCATCTGTCTCTGAAGGGAAGCTTCTTAAATATTTGACAACAGTGTTTAAAACCATCAGAGGAGGATATTTTAAATGTGGAATACAATTAGTTAAGTAGGAATATGATCCAACATCAAGATGGAGGCTGTATTCTTAGATAAAGTATTCAGGGATCTTCAGTGACAATTGCCAGAGCTATAATTTTATCTCATGTATGAAGAATGGTGTTTCATATCTTCTTTCTCCTCTCCTGGTGATTTAAACTTCACTTTAGAAATTCAACGAAAACTGAATTACACAAAACTTTGAAGGTGATGGAACAAAGGCACAAAGCTTATCCTGCTTTACATCCCATTTATCTCACAGCATCATTTACACCTGTGTAAAACAAGTGTGCCTAACCTGGCTGTTCTGAATTAAAGCCCTTTTGCACTGAGCCACTATGTTGTGGTACAGACAAGACGCAAGGCAGAGGACAATATAGCTCTTCTTTCACAAAATCACCCAGATGTCTGGAGAAGATAATTTAGATAGCCAATTCCCTGGTCTGTGAGATCAAGTGCAAGAATATCTTCCCTTTTTTCTAGGAAACCCAGATGCCTAAAAGCCCATGCAGCCCTGTCTGAGGATCAGGCAAGTGGCAATTTCAGCTGATGTAACCTGGCAGCTAATATAGGTAAGTAAGAAAGAACAAACTCTTCTCCCAGTTTGAAAGTCCCCTTCAAAGTCCCAGATAAGCTCAGGGGATATGTAGCGTAAGTGCAAATCAGAGACTTAATATGATTTGCCAGGCCTCTCTGCAGATATGTAAGTGCAAAGGAGTAAAGGAGAAACTTAAGCTGCTGAAAAATTCAAGGAGTCCCTGAGCATTTAGATATTTCCCTTTTGGGGGGAGGGAAAGAAGATGTGAGCCTCTCAGAGCAGCTGAGAGCTGCAGTCAGAAGTAACGGTTCAATCCTTGTCTGTTCAGATGAGAAAGGCAACCACACAGAAAAATCAGTGGAGGAAACTTGGAACTGAGAGAAGGTGTTACTTTCTCTTTATCATAGGTAATAAGGAGACAGATGGGAAAGAAGAGGTATTTGCTGTGGATTGATTAAAACTCATTTCTGGAGAGTAAGAGAAATTTCCTTCTCTCTTTCCCCTGTCCTCCCAGTATCTGTGGCTGGAATTCGTGGGGGTGTGGGCGATTTAGGGATGCAGTGTCATGGTTGATCTCTGCCTCACGAGCCGTTCGAACCCTTCTCTCAGACCAGAGAAGCTGCTGTGCTGTGTGCATGTATGTGTATGCATATGTGCAGTGTGAAATCCAAATTTAAATCCAAGTTCACTTCATCCCATCTGTGGTTTTAATTTATTTGGATGCTGTTCAAACCCTACAAAAATGAAAGTCTTGAACAAAGTTTCAAGTAGCAGACAGGCTTGGTCCTGCCCCAATCTGCAGGGCAGCCCCTTCTGTCCAAATGGTCCCCAGAGTTTTGGCCCCAAGGTTCTCTACCATTCCCAAGCCAGAGGAGCTCACTATTGCCAACACCTCCAGGTATCTGGTCCAGCTTTTGCAGCTAGCTAATGCCTACGCAGAGGAGGAGTATGTGCACACCATGCTGTTTCAAAGCATGCTACATCTGCTCCCAGGGTGCTCAGTGCTCCCTGAGGGATCTCGCTGAGTCATGCTTCCCACCCCAAACATGCGCAGGGCTCGACTAGTGAGAAATGCAGAGCAGTGATTATTTGCACACAGATCTTTTCATTTCAGCAAGAGGGAGCTGTTTTTTCCCTACTTCATAAGTGGCTGCAAACAGGAATGTTATCCAAAGGTGCATCGAAACATCCACAGTGTGCAAATGTGCATGTGGGGCTCCAAATTGTGTGACCTTTCTTCTGAAGGGCTTCACCTGAATCAAGTGATTTAGCTGCACGACGGTGGAGGCGAGGGGTGCTAAGGATTATTCCTTCCTCAAGGGCTTCTTTGCAGATGGAGGATGCCTTAGGGAGGCCTTTTCTTCCCAGCTTCTTGGCAGCGTGGTCATTAGGAGCAGGAGTTAGTGGCCATCACCATGTTTTGAGATCCCATACTGTGTACAGAGGAATCTAACACTGGGAGTCACAGAGTGGGAAAGAGGCCTCAGAACTGTATTTCTTCTCTGTGGGGAGGAATAAAGGGGAGGAATATAGAGGAGGAATAAAGGGAAGAATGAGGAGGAGCATGGCAGTTCCTCAGCCCAGCCTTGGCAGGGCTTCATGTGTACGCGCTGCGTGGCTGTGGCTGCATGCGCCTGCAAGGATTAGCTATTTGGCAGGCATCATTTAGCTCCCCTCCTCTGAAAACCTGACTCCAATTTGAAAGCAAAAATAGAAATTTTTTTCCTTTGGGTGTTGCATTTTATATGATGTTGCTACCAATGCCAGATGACAACTTTCCCCCCTGCTACTGTGGAATGAAATGAAACAGAAAATGTGGAGGGAAAAAAGGAAAAATTGTTTTGATCTGGAAGCATTTGTTAATGATTTCTCCTTTGGTTCCAGGTTGGGCTGAGTTTCTTTTCATTGCTTTGCATGTATCTAGGTACAGAGAGACTGGATCAGGCAGCCCGAGTGCCTGGGTTGCCGTAATTTGACAAGACAACATTGCAGAGATACCATTAGCTTTCATGATTATCAAAGAGATGGTGAAAAAGAAATTGTCTTACTCTTCGTCGTATGAATAGATCCATTTCACAACTTTTTTGAAGGCAGATACAAGGCAATCACTTGCGAGGCTGGTTTTTAAAGTTTCGCCGCCACTCTACCCTATTTTTATCTGTCGTTTGAGGGAATTCGTCCCCAGAAAAATCAAAAGAATTGTAAGATGAAAAAAATTCTCCGTCACTGCTGAAATGGCCTCGTATCTAAGTGTCAGTGGGGATGTTGCATCACTGATAAATTCAGCATTTAACTTATTCAGGGTTGCTTGCCCTGGGGAGGTGGGGGAGAGAACAGGTTATTTCACATGATACCATCAAGTGATGATTTATGGCCTACTATCTTTTCTCTGACATTTGTCTAGAGTTTTCATTGTTCATAACCTTACAAAATGCCTATCAGGTTTCTCTTACTCTTCTGCAGGTGCAGCAGAATTTTAAATAAGAGCACAATTAAATGGAAAGCTGAATTGTAGCCAGCAGGATGTTCACAATAATCCAGTATGCTGGGGTGCTGTGCAGTATTGATCTTCTGATGTTTCAGTGGGAGATGACTTAAAGCCAAGCTTCTTTATACAGGTGCACGTTTTTCATTGAAATCTCCCTTCCATTATAATGGTGAGTTGTGCCAGGATCTAAGTTGAAATAATTAGTTCTGATGCAAAACAGAAGTTTGAGATTAAAAAAATAGAAAGGTCTTGTTTGTTATTTAACTTTGTCAATGACTGAGCTCTGTTGGCTGTGACAATTTCCACTTGTTCATCACCGTTTAAAAAAAAATAAAGTAATCCAAGAGCATAGCCTTCTTCATCCTAAAAACAATTACTGGCTGCAAACAGAGAAGGAGTGGGGAATTAATCCATGCAAAGATGTGTAAGAGTAGAAGGTTTCACAAACAACTTACTTTCCACCTCAAAACTGAGAAACTGCCAAGAAATAAATTGGCTGATGCAAACTGAGTTAACTTGTCTATATAAAGGCACTAAACTCACATACACAGATATTAGAATTTGCACATTTTCTAGATTTATTCCCAAAATGTTGGCACACCCAATAAAGGAAGGAAAGTACTGCACATCATTCAGTGCAAATCACACCTAGGTCACAAGCTGCTTGTTTTTTTCATTATAATAAACAAACAAAAAAGGTAGGGCATCATCTATTTTTTCAGCCTTTGAGGTGGAGTTCAGGAAATTAATGTGCATAAAAAGAGAGTTCCTTGTCTTTGCAGAGATGCAGCGTATAAATTGAGTTGTACAATATATTTGTGAGAGAGGGAAAGTAAGGTGGGGAAAAATTCCTCAGTTCAGATATAAAACTCTTCAATGGAGATGTCTGTGTGAGAAAGTCAGTCTTGAATCCCTGCCTAATAAACGGAGATGAGCAGGAACCTCCAGGGTGTGATTCATCTTATTCTCTGGTAGATGTCTAAAATAGATGAGATGAAACGTGTCTTGGCAGAGGCAATTTCTCTCCCATTTTCAAAGGGGTCTTGATGTGTGATCACAGATTTATCCATCCATCCATCCATCCATCCATCCATCCATCCATCCATCCATCCACCCGTTGCATCCTTCAGCATATGACTGTATGATTTCAACACAGGCTGAGTGCCTGTGAAGTCAGATGTCAGAAGCGTTCATGAATGTAAAGTCATGAGACAAAGGATTACAGTGGGGACCTACCAGGTCTAGCTCAGATGTGAATGTGCGAACAGCAGAGGACTGGGAGGGAGATAAATCACATCCATGTGCTTGTGGACAAAAGTCTTGGTTTCAGTCTTATTTCTGCTAGGTGCCAATCCAGTGATAATGGAGACAAAGGTGAATTTGGCTTCCTTTTTGAAAATTGTTTTATGAGTTTTCCTTGAATTGGTTTAAGAAATAAATACAGAAAAATTAATGGGTGATGGTATCTGACCTTCTTCTGTTCCCTGGTGCTGTTGGAATAGAAAATAATTTATGTTTTCTCCATGCTGAGAGTGCATTCAAGACTTTAAATTACCAATGTCACCTAAGACTTAGGGATTAGGAGAATATCTATCTGAAGATGCCAAAAAGCAGTAGGGGGATAGAATCCTAAATCTTTTTCTTTCAATGGCAACTAAAGAAGAAAAAAGAGAGAGAGTTCAAAAAAGGGCCATAGCCACATCACGGAGTCCCTCACAATTAAGGCTGAGTATAAAAACACTGAATAAAGTGCTTGCAAGATCAGAAACAGGGGTTTCTGAAACAGGGTTGGTGCATCTCACTATATGGGATCTAATCTGTCAAATGACCAAACTTACGGTACTGTGATTAATCCTCTCACTTGCTGTTGGGTACTCCTGCCTCTTCCCACTGCTGATACTGATCATCAGCCCCGGATGTCCAGCCACAACTCCCAAGGTTTCCTTAGGCTCCTCAAATGCCCAGTTATTTTAAGGACGAAAAGTAGCACAAACATCTGCTGAGTTTCATTCAGAAAAAAATCATTGGCCTGTAAACCTGGATAGATTGTGGCATTGGGAATCCACAGATTAGAATTCTCTTTCTTGGTTTCCAGTGCTTTTGTAGACATCATGTACACCTGTGGCAACCTCTGTGTCTCCTGATGAGTTTTGTGAACGGCCTTGTCTGTCAGAGTGTCATCTATAAGATAAAGTCACCTTATCCTTGTGATACCAAATGCTCTGGCAGGAGAGTTCCATTATATAAACTCCATTAGAACCATTTAAGATCAATATACGATGGGGCTGCTCCTGCCACCTGCCTGGAAGTCAAGGAAGGTGTTTCTAATCCTGTGAATGCACAACAACCACATGAAAGGATTACATCTTGACCAAATCCTTACACATTCCATTAAGAAGTGGCCAGATATGCCCATCACATAATCAAAACTCTGGTCTGTTCTGTCACAAGACGGGCATGAGCCAGGCCCCGTGACGGGACATGCAGGCAGTCTTTGTTTCTGTGGTCCAATGCCATGTGCCTGGATGGATGTACACTTACCATATGTGGAGCTCTTAGCAACATATGCCAAAGACATTTTGGAGGAATGGATTAATCTATAGTCAAAGAAGCTCTGAAGAGCCCTCAGGAAACAGAATGATGAGGACCAGGCTGAAGGCTGCTGAGATAATTACTCTGGCTTGCAGCTCACTCTGAGGAACATACTAGAAGCTTTTAGAAGGAAGGCAGCTGGTTTGGGCTCTGGGCAGATGGTTTGGCCCTCTGGCAGTTTCGTGGTGGTACTACTGGAGGCTGCAACACTGCTCGAGAGTGAAAATTTAAAAGCTTGAAGTCTTGGAATGGAGTAAAGAAATATTTCTGAAATTACTTTGGCAACTGAGTCAGATATTGATTGATAGTTCAGATACTTCAGGAAAGATCTGCGTCAGTAGTTGGAGGCAAGACATAAATCCAAGAACTAGCTGCCCTACAGACCTGAAAATATGTCTTGAGTCTTTTTTTTTCTTCTCTTTTTCCTATTTTAACCTAGAACAATGGATGATCACATTAGAAATCCTGTTAGAGTCTTGGCTTTACTCATGTTTCTGAGACTTGACAAATTGCTTTACACAGGCTATGGAAGCTGCAATATCTCACTCCCCAAACGGGCTGCAAAATTTCCTGGAAGTAAGACCAGAAATGGCCAGTTCATCATCCTACCTGACCTCCACTGTATCCATCGCAGGTTAATGTATTTCATCCATTTTCCATTGCACAGGCCCGGTAACTTGGCTTACACTAGAGCAGTTATTTCTGGTCTGGAGGTGAATGACTTCTGAGTGAAACTGCATCCGATCAGGATTTTCTGTTTTCTGAGTAACTATGTGATGCTGATATATTTCACTTCATTTGAAAATGGAATGAAAGCAATGTGCTTATTAAAATAATACCCACAAACCTCCTTTTTTAAAAAACAATCCCAGGCTTCAAGCAAAGCATTTAACATGATGAAAACCAAAAGGATTTGTTTTGATAACAAAATGTAAAGCATTCCATTTTTTTAAGCTTTCTTCACTTGCCTAATGTATAATGCAAAAGTCAAATATGGAAACAAAATGTCATTGGAGGTCAAAATGTTCTGTTTCATTTTTAAAGTGAAGTCACACGGAAATCAAGATGAAATGTTTAAATGTATACAAAGACAACATTGAAATCTTTTGACTCTAGCTAAAAGTTAATTAGCTTGTTTCCTGGTGAACTTTTTGTAGTTCTTGAGATAGAGGAGATGCGTTAGAGATCAGGGGAACTTGCTTTTCTATGGAATCTAGGTAAAGCTGCAGTGGAAATTACATAGATAAGTTGGCCCAAACCTGGATGCTATGATTACTTCCCTTAATGGTATTTTTGGATAGTAACCCAATCACTGGAAAAATTCCTCATCAGTCCATCTGCTGAGCTCTCACATGAGTAGTTCTCAGAAGTATAGGAGCCTGTGGTCATTTGGCATAAACATGATGTGACAAATCTCCATGGGTTTTTATCATGTGGTGCCTTCTTTCTGCTCTTCCCAATGAGTGTGGTTTCTTCATAGGTCAAAAGGATGGATCACTTAGTGATTAACAAGGGTGGTAATCCAAATACATCCAATATATTGCCATATGGTCTGTGAGTTAGTCCCTGTTCTCTCTCTCAGCCTGTTGACTCAGCCAAAATGGTGAGACTGCTCCATTTGCAGTCTCATTTACTGCAGAGGAGCATAAGAGTTAGGGTCAGTGTTCAAGACAAGTCCCACTGTCAGATGCTCAGACCTTCCTTGATAAACTGCAGGTTAGTAACAATAAGTGTCATACAGTGAGACTGCATTACCCAAACAATATTAATAAAAATGTAGCATGTTATGTGGTGTTAGAGGACTGCAAGAGTTAACAGCAAGGATGTGCGTTTTAAGAATTTCCATGTACCTAGAAAGATGGGGCCATATCTTAATACTTACCCTTTGCAAGGTAAAGCCCAACAGTACTAGGAGCCAGACATCATGAGTCAGGGTTTTCTTTGCAGTTCATCTGTCCTGAGGGCTGTTCTTTAAAGGAGTGTATATCTCACCAGGAAATCATAGAATCATAGAATGTTCTCGACTGGAAGGGACCTCTAGAGGTCACCTGATCAAACCTCCCCGTACAAGTAGGGACATCTCTACCTAGGTCACGTTGCTCAGAGCTGCATCAAGCCTGACCTTGAATGACTCCAGGGAAGGGGCCTCCACCACCTCTCTGGGCAGCCCATTCCAGTGATCTATCACCCTCGTGTTAAAGAACTTTTTTTTCTAATATAGAATCATAGAATCATTCAAGTTGGAAAAGACCCTTGGGATCATCAAGTCCAACCATCAACCCTACTCTACAAGTTCTCCCCT
>JAVSBS010026033.1:0-16488 GCA_033124195.1 Coracias cyanogaster | reverse complement strand
ACAGAGAACCCATGAAATATCATATTACTACAAGGCTGGAGCTGTTTAAACTTAAAAATTGAGAAGATGGTCTTCAAAATGCTGCAGGATGTCAGGGCCCTGTGTGAGGAGTAGGGACTCTGCAAACTTCCCACTCTGCTCCTCAGGATGTAGCTGTGTTCAAGTTTGGCTCTGCCACAGTGCAGCCATGCAGCCTTAGATAAAACTCCTGTGAAAACAGCTATGTTGTGAGAAAGAGCTGTGAGATGCCTCGTGGAGTGCCTCTTCCTCCCAGTCCCAGGAGCTGCATTTAGGCTCAGGCACTTGCTCCTTGGTCCTTGCCCGAGCCATCTTACAGTGTTTCCTCGTCTTGCACCTTGCTGACCCTGGTCCACTGAGGTGGGTCTCTGGCTTGACCTCCTGCTAGCCTCATTGGTGAAGTGGGTGTAGTGGCTACAAGTGCTCTGGCTGCTTCTTCTCACTCTCCCAGCCCTGTGCAGCTCTCCTTGTTGGGGTGCTATGGTCCTGTGTCCTTGCTGGTGAGGGCATGGCTTTGCCTGCCTCTCTGTCACCCTTGGCTCCCAAAACTTACAGAGCAGTTGGTCCCTGACAAAGGATGTCTTAGAAACAAACCAGCTTCTGAACCAGAGAGACATGTATCATGTACCAGCATCAGAAACTTAACTGGAAGATGTACCAGGCTACCAGTTCCACAGTCACTTTTGTGCCTTCTTTCAGGGATGCCGTTCCTGAAATATTCTGACCAGCTGCTATCCTGAAGATCTGCTACCCTACCTACTTTCTTTCTCAAAGCTACCAGGCAGCCAGCCTGCCAGGGGCGGAGCACAGGACAGCCTGGTGGATTCCTTCAGAATTTAACATTTAAGTGTGGGCAGCAGGTGTGGAAATCCATGAAGACACCTTTCTTCTGACCCTCCCTGTAAAACTGCATGTCAAGCAGCCTACACACCCTGTGAGGGATCCTATGAGCTCTCAAAAACAGAAATCAGGATAATTCCCAAATTATATCTGCTTTGGGGAAGATATATTCCCTCTCATGTATTTGTTCAGCTCTGCTGCACTGCAGCCCTTAGGCATCAAATCAACTAGTAATTTCAGCTCTGTTTTCAGAATATATCACAAATCTCTGAAGATACTTGCTGAGAACCAGTTGTAATCATTCCAGTGAATTAAATGCCCATTAGAGGACTTTCATTTCTTTAACTTGTGAGGATTGTCTACGCAGAAGGGTTAGTCAAATCTAGAGCACTTTCAAAGTGCTGTTGACTTTTATCAACTCCAGTAGGTCGGGCGCTTGCTACTTTGCTATTTATTTTCATACAGCACAACAGAAAAATCAAATGCTATCTAGGTCATCAAATCTTTGTATTTCATGTGATACTAAGAAATAATTTTTTGCTGAACAGGGAGAAAAGAAAACATTCTCATTTCAATTGTCTCACCCAACACCTGTATTTAGATGCTGGGAAATGTTTCTTTGAACAATCTCCACAAAATCTTTACAAATACATAATGTTACATTGTCAAGGCATGTGTGGGAGTTTCTTGAGCAAGTTGCATGCATCTTTTTAGCATGTGAACTATGTAGCCCAAAGGTTGCCCCAGTAGACATGCAGGTTTCTGTTTTTTAAAAATGCAGCACCATATTCCATAAGCACACAAACTTCTGCAAGTTGTTGGCATATAAATGCTGCTACTCTGAGTTATCTTATCTTTCAAATTCAACCCTTTTTTAGAATCATAGAATGTTCTAGTCTGGAAGGAACCTCTAGAGGTCATCTAGTCCAACCTCCCTACTCAAGCAGGGACATCTCTAGCTAGGTCAGGTTACTCAGAGCCACGTCAAGCCTGACCTTGAATGACTCCAGGGATGGGGCCTCCACCACCTCTCTGAGCAGCCACTTACGCCCCAATCCTCTCCATTTCGTGGTCCAGGAACCACCAGAGGAAGAGCTGGATGAATGTCACTGTGCTATTTCTGATGCAGTTTACTTTTTTGATTGAATTCTGTTCAGTGAAAACTAAATCCTTGTGTTGTGGTACAGTATCGTTTTGCTGGACACATCCACACAGGTAATTTTCAGCTTGTTAATATCACATGAGGACTTCCTGGCTGAAGAAATTAAATTAAATTGTTCTAAGTGAAGGAAATACATCTCTTTACAGGCATTCAGCACAGGACTTATTAACTTCTTACTTTCCATTTATGGTGGCTGGTTTGTTTTTTTTTTTTAAAGCTTGTTTTATATAGGTCACAGAATAATTTATGACAGTGAGAATATAATTTTCCTGTGTAGAAATGTAATGCACTAGTACAGAATTTTAGCATCTTAATAATACTGATTCAAGAGCTCATATTTCTGAATTTTAATACGAGGACCCTGCCTGCTATGTGAAGCAAGGCCTCAGGTAGTGCTTGGTGATATATGAACCATTTATTGATCTTCTGTAATGGGATGAATTTTACATATCAGAATTAGTGAAGAGCAGTCCAAGTTTTAGCTTAGTGTCTCATCTGTGCACCTAATTTTCATTTCATTATTACCAGCATTTTGGAGTCTGACTTGTGTTGATATTAACAACAAGCATTTGTATATTAGTCTTCCTAATTAAACTGAAATGTCAACTTTATGCCTGTATGCAATTTTATTTTCTAATTTAAAGTTCTCTTCTTCAGGAAATGCTTTAATTTAAGTAACTCTCTTTGGGGAAATCGATTTATTTTGTGACTTTCAAGTAAATCATTGTGTTTGAAATAAACAAGCCATGCAGTAGAACTCTATTGTCTCAAATGTACTGTTGCAGAGCTGCAGACAAGGGGTGTCTTGACCAAAGTCTGACTGAAGTCCTGACAGAAGGGTAGCCCTCCAGATGGTCTACTGCAGACTTGATAGCTCTACAGTCTGTGAGGCTTGGGATTTTATGACTTCCTTGTTTCGCTGTTGAATAACTGAAGAGATTAGATGGGGAGTCCATAGATTTCTCTTTTGCAGACAACTTTTAACTATTGGAACTTTTTTCTGGAGCTGGATGGAATTGCATCATGGCTGCATGCCCTCATGAAATATGAGGACCTTTGAACACGAAAGTCTGGTAAGCATGTGATTAACTGCTTTTCTGAATCAGGACTACAAAGGGCAAGGCTGAGAGAGCTGGGACTGCTCAGCCTGGAGGACAGAAGGTGCAGAGGATTTTTATCGATATCTGTAAGTGTTTGATAGAGTAGATTAAATGATGGAGCTGGACTTTTCTCAGCAGTGCCCAGTGAGAGGACAAGACACAGTGGACATGAAGTGAAATACAGGAAATTCTGTTTAAACACGAGAAAAAAAACCTTTTTCACTGTGAGGGTGGTCAAACACTGGCACAAGTTGCCCACAGAGGTTATCTCCACCCTTTGAGATATTAAAAAAACAGCTAGACATAGCCCTGAGCAGCCTACTTTCACTGACTCTGCTTTGAGCAGTGGGGTGGACAAGATGATCTCCAGAGGTACCCGCTCACCTCCACCACTCTATGATGCTGTGAAACTGCAGGGGGGAAACGGGAGGTATCTTAGTCCCTACTCACTCACCACCAGCTGGGGATGCTGCAGAAAGGGGACTTTTTGATCTGAGAGCTGATGCTCAGCTGAGGATGTAGTGTTGTTGCTTGCATGAGATTTTTTTTCAACGGGGGATGTGCTGAAGTTCCCAATGGTCCTGCGTTAAAACAGAAAAAATAGTTGAAATGCTGGCCCCAGACAGGTCAATGGCAAAACTCCCAGCAACTTTAATGGAGCCAAGAATTCACCAAAGACAAGGTATTTGTAACAGCAATGCATTTATGTTATATCTGAAGCTTGTTTACAACCTTCTGGAGTATTTATCTTTGACAAACAATCTTTACAGGGCATCTGAGTGTCTAACTGCCTTGAAGCAAAGCCATTTGTAAGTGGTTATTCAGGACTGTGTTTAAAAATGAAATGAAGTCATTCGCAGTGGGGCTATATGCAAAAGCTGGTCTATTTACAGTGATCAGAAATGCCACAACTGAAGGACATATAAATAGCCTGGGAAATTTGAAAGGCAATCCCAATATAATCCCGACAGCTCTATGTTAACATTACATTATAATAAACAAGAGGCGGGGTGGGGGTGCATATATTTAAAATAATGGTCTTGAAAAGTTGATTCTTTGTTTTCATACCCAGCACTACTATACCAGGTTCTATACTGTTTGTGAAAAAAAAATGCTATAAAAGGTATTAACACATTTTTACTGTTGAGATTGTAGGTGTGGTGCCCAGGGACATGGTTAGTGGTGACCTGGCAGTGCTGGATTAATGATTGGCCTCTTCCAACCAAAACAATTCTATGATTCTATGATTAACTGTGTTTTCAAGACGAAGGTTTAGAGATGCAGGATTTGCATGTACATTTACATTGCGTATGCAGTGATAATGCACATGTGCATTCCACACAAAAGGGTAAATGCAGGTAAAAACCTGTCTTAATCTGGGATATTTTTTGGGTTTCAGGGTCTTCAGGTCCTAAAAGTGTAGTGCTCAATGCATACCAAGAGATGAAAATCTGATCAGCATCGAGTCCTCCTGGAAACGTGTAATGCAAGCATAACCCAAGCATAATCTACGCTGAAAATTCGGTGTGAAGCATTTACTAGAATATGCTACAGAGGGGATCCTTACCTCAAGAGGAACAAAATTACCTTAGTTTTCAACTCCTTCTGTTTTGTGACAGTTTATGACCAAAAAATTATTAGCAAATATTTAAGAATAATGGGCATTAGAGTAAATAAATAAAAACCTCAATTCCGCCTTGAACTGTGCAGAAGGTGAAGCTCAGAAACAGCGGAAGTTTTGTGGCAATATTAGTTTCTTGCCTCAGCCCAGTGAGATCAGCTGTGGTGCTGCAGAACAGCCACGGTGTGTTGTGAAATCCCACTCTCCGTAAGCCAGACACAGTCTGCTCCCGTGCCCTGACAGCTCCTCTAGCCCGGGCAGAGCAGGCAAGCCATTTCATCTCCCTTGTTGTCTTCTATGTCATTACAGGAACAGAACGAGACTGAATCATAAGCAAAATCAGACCCTTTTTGTTCCACTTCCAGACATGTAATATTTAGGAAGTTTTTAATTAACTTGGTTGTTTGCACCATGTTCAGGTAATGAATTCTGTATTAGAAAATGTTCAGTGTTTCCCTTTTTGCCTGCCACATTTCCTCGAGATGTGTTCATAACACTCGCTTTGTGATTGGGAGTGGTGGGGAGATATAATCTATTTGATAGATATTTTCTTGAGCAAGATATTGAACATCTGTAACAATTCTTCTCAGTTATTAGATTTAGCCATTTCCAAAGAACAAAGCAATGGATTAAGTTCCCAGTTAATTTCTCTTCTTTTTAATAGCTTCTAAGCTATTTTTCCATTCCAAGTTTAAGAAAACCCCGCAACCCACCCGTGTTCTCTAAGTAATATCTGTAATATTGTTCCTTACAAAGAGTGACAATGCCAGCAGTTGTTCCTTGGCTGTGTTCCCAGCAAGTATAATTTAACAGGTGAGAAATAAAGTATGTGAGTAAGATAACAGTGTGATACTCTAAATTCAGATTATATTGAGGTTTTTTTTGTAAACTGTAATTATTTTTTTCTGTTTTTTTCTCAGAAGACATGGAGAGTCTTAGTGTCATCTTTATTAAAAAAGAGGAAGGTTATGAAATTTTACTGAAAAAAAATCTAGCTTTTTACATGTCGTGATAAGTCAAAGAAAAAAAAAATTGTTTGTTTGTTTCACAGCCTTCTTATGAAAGATAACTGTTGTGGAGCTACTGTTCTGAAAGATAGCCAGGAGCCAGGGTGTTACTGTAAATGATGCTTACAGATTGTACTTGATTAAATTCCCATTTTAGCTGGCTAAGGAGTTCATTTCTGCTTTGCAAGAAGTTTGGTGGAGGGTAGTGAAGCCACTTAGCATTCTGCCTTGACTTTTGGTTTGGACAAATCCAAGAACATTAGGTCTGCCCAGTAAGTTCTGGAAAACCTTGCTACCTAAATACCTTTTTTTTTGGGTGGTGTGTGTGTGTTTAGATGAAGTCACTGGCTCTGTGCTGAGATTCTATGTTATCTTGATTTTCTCAAGCCATAATGATATTTTGGAAAAGTGAAACATCAGGTGGGATTTGGGTCTGTGAAAAAGCAGAAGATCTGTCCTGGCAGATATCTGTCTGGTAGGTTTCTACAGAAGGGCATGCCAAGGTTATAGTAACGGTAGAAAAATGTTTTTGGATGTCTCTTACATGAAATGAGCCTAGAGATTCAGATAATTTTCTGTGAAGATGAAAGGTTCCTATTACTTGAAAAGGTATATTTTAAGGTCCAGCAGAAGGCTCCGATGTAGGTAACCAATGAGGCTTAAGGTAGATTTAGATTTGATGAAATTAGGATTCTGATCCCGCATCCCAAAAAAGGAAACAAGACCACATCATCAGGGCAAAACTTGAGGTTAAGGCACAAGGACTTACAGTCCTACATCTTGTAGATACTTTTGGAAGTCTTATCCATTGTGTCTATGACCAAGGGTAATTATGTAGTGACTGTGATTATCAGATTTTTCCGTAATATTAGTACAGTCTGTTCATAAAGAGATAATGATCTCTGTTTTCCAAGACTGCCAGAATCCATCTGATCTTATGCAAAATGCTAATTGTCATTGCTTTAGAAAGGAAGTCAAATCTCCAATATTCTACATCAGTATCCCAATTTTATTACAGCGAAAGACAGGATTTAGCTCTCTGTGAAGCATATCTGTTCATTTCCAAAGGCCTTTCATTGCAGAACTGTGAAATAAAGAGTCCCTAAAGGATGTCTCCCTAAACTTATTTTAATGTGTCTGCATTTTGTTAATTTATTTGGAAGTGAGTTTTTAAAGCCAAATGTTATTACACTATAATGTGCAATATTGAACTTCTTTGATTAAAGATATGTTATTGCTTTGAGGCTATTAAAGAAAAATTAAGCATCTCAACCTGGGAATTTGAATTGAAATCTGTAATGATCCATGTAGTCTCTGCTTTGATTAGCCTGTTAATCGATATGTATTTCAATATTCTTATATTTTAATAACTCCCTTTCTTACCTTTTGTTAGCATTTGTCATTTTGATGTTCTCCACAGATGTCTTAAAACCTAAGCACCTTTTGCAAATGTTATATTAGGAGTATAATAATAAAACTCAAACAACAGGAAGTCATAAAAATAATATTCATATTTTCTTTCCTTTTTAACGAGCCAAATTCCATCTTCTTCTTTCACTGTTATCTCTTCACTTCAGGAGTGATCCCAATGCTTTCAGAAACAATGCTTGGGGAACAGAATATTGTTTAGCATCAATAAAATGACAGAATATAGCCTCAGAATGCAGTTATTTTTCAGTATTTGGTGTTTCTACTGTAAGTCTCTTTAAAACCAGGGAGAGAAAAAAGGTGTAGGGAAATAAACTTCCCTTCATATTCATGGAGAAACTAAAGGATAACTGAGAAGCTGATGACTAATACAATGTTTCAGTACTAGCCATCTTCTATGTTAAAAAGAAACAGAAGTTTCAGCCTCTGAATCCTTCTTTCGATGACAGCTGCCCATTCAGTTTAGAATATCAATTACTACGTAGCTATATTCATCATAGTTACCGAAATTAAATATAAGTAGAATTACATGACTTAGCATTTCAGAGTCCTTCAGTTGAGTTTATAGGTCAGTATAGTTCTTTATTGACAATGACTGTTTATATGTCAGGCTGAGAAGGAGGCTGGATAAGAGATAAATTATTCTGTTGATATCTTGGCAATGTTCCTCTATTGCCTTCTACTGCAAAACAATCAGATTTGGAGATTCTACAGTTTCATGAAAGCAACTTAGGTGGAGAAAGGCAAAGATCCTGAAATTTTGAAAATACACCACTTTGGATTTTGACCATGATGCTGAATGTCAAGGGCAATGAGTTGTACTCATGTCATACAGATTATTTTTGTCCATGTCTTGGAGAACAGTGCTGTAAGCAGACTGTCTTCACTTTAACTGCTGCAGCTTTCTGTAGGTGGTTACACTTTATTAACTGGCAGGACAACTGTGTGTTTTCTTGGGAAGGAGCAGAGAAACTTAGTCTGCCCATTGACACTCCACAGTGTCATCTGGAAGGAAAGCAAAGTATAACCTGATCTCCTCTTCAGAGCTAGCATTAAAGGGTTGAGATCTGTACTCTCCGGGAAGTGGCTGTGACAATATAGTGAGCTGCTATACCGACCTTGCTGCTTATCTTGCTGAATGATCTTGTTTTATTATAAACTTTTATGTCTTACATCTACATATGTCTGTTACTGTGTAGAGTTTGCACTTGGGCATACAAGTAAATATGTACCAATATGATACTTATACGTAAGTAAGTACCATGTCACTGTTACATACATTAAATGCCTTGTCTATAACTGTGGTCTCTGACCCACCAAGAGGGTTCATCTGGCCTATGGCCTGCTTCTGGCTTCCTTGTGAAGTCCTGGCAAAAATGGGCAGGTCTGCAATTTGGTGTATGTCTACCCAAAGCTTTCGGGGAAGAAAACGAGTTATTGTGCATACTGAGACCAGCTGCTCACTCTACATACATGGCATCAGATGACTCACCATGGCAGGAAATTAGGCCAAGGTGTACACCATGGCAAGGTGAGTATTCCTAGAGCTTGCCGTGGAGAAAGCCAGACAATCAAAGGAAAGGTTAACTAGAACTTTACTTGAAACTGCAAACACAAGTATGATAAGTAGCTCCAAAATATAAGACATAAGATGGTCCACCCATGAAAGAAACACACAGTCTACTGACAGCAAGCGAGAGTGGGAAAATAAAACATTTTATACACAGATGATTCAAAATGCCTCCTTAGAAATCACTGGCAAATTGGCTAGTCTATTAGAAGTACTGTTTTTCAAGGATTGAGCTTCAGAAAAGATCCTGAGGCATGTGAAGATGGGAGTTTCCGCATGAGCATGTTCATTTAAAGCAGAACGTGACATAAAGCTGTTAACCCTACCTAGTTACTCGTGCACAAGCTTGCTTTCCTTGCCTTGATATTGGAAGATGTCAACTTATCTCTCACTCTTCACATCTATATTCTGATGTTTTTCTGTCATTTTATGATATGACAAATCTGAGTGGCTGCAGGGACACAGACTCCAGCTCTCTGCCTTGTGCAGCTTCAAAAAACTGCCAAGCCTGCACTGGTGCATGTCCAGGAGATGGACATTTTGTCCCTGCTCCTCAACAGTGCCACCAAAGGCATTGCTGCTAGGCTTGTTACCCCACTGCAAAGGAAAAATCGAGCTGACAGGACCTTGTAGGCTTGAAAAGTGCATAGGTTTCATGTTGCTAAGCTTGCTGTGAAGAAAGAAGGGGGAATTAGTGAGAATATTTTTCAACAGTCAGCTTTAAGGTATAAAGAAATATTTTAAAAATTTAGTTTTCTTGAAGCTCTCTAGTCTGGCTTTCAGGCATGCAGTTTGAGAATGGTGACCTTGTTGGGATGTCAGTCTGAGCCAACAGAAATATTGGGGTATAAAAATGCTAATATCACCGCTATAATAAGGGAAGGAGTTGTTAAGTGACAGAGGAGATAAAGGGGCTGCAGCCAGTCTCTATTAGGAAGTAGATTTCTCCTAGTCATGGAGTAGAAAAGCAGCTGAAAGGCTGAACCTGGTGGCTGCTGCTGCTGCTGCTATGTGTCCTGTTGGAGACAAGCAGGCGAATCCTGTCTGTAATAACCAAGAGTTTATGAAGGTTTCAGTTGTATCTTTTCTATCAGCTTCATATTTTTCCTCTGTTAAAAACACAAATATTGCTGTGTGCAAAGGCAAATAATCTGTAGCTAGGAAGGCCTTCTGAGCCAACAGTTACAATTAAAAGCAGGAGTTTTTGCATCAAGAGAAATGTCTGAGCCGTGGTTTTGTAATCTGTTGGGTAGATTTATAACGTTTTATTTTATTATTATAGATATGAAAGACATACTGGGCAAGCTGGTACTAAATAGAGTTATGAAACAGACAGAAGCCTGATCCAAAGAGCTGACAGCAATAACTCAAAACCAAATCTATCACAGAGCTTGAGGGACAGGCAAGTAGGCAGCAAATCTCAAGGACAACCCAAGCATCCATCTCCTCTGGGCACTCACCTGGGATATATCACCTGCTCGCTGTCCACATGTGCCAAAAACCTTCACCTGACCTCTGTCCTACCCATATCTCTTGTGCCACTGTGGGGAGACAGGCTTGTGTACAGGGGACCCTGTGTTTTCTCCCTGCTTTGTTGAGCCCCGTGGCTACCTTCCTGTGCCTAGTGCCCACAGTCTATTCCTGAAACCACTGGTGGGTTTTAAGGAGATCTTATTGTGGCCTTTCAGTACTTAACGGGAGCCTATAAGAAAGATGGAGACAATCTTTTTAGCAGGGCCTGTTGCGACGTGTCATGGGCTAATGGTTTTAAACTAACAGAGGGAGAATTCAGACTAGATATACGGAAGACATTTTTTACAGTGAGGCCAGGGTGAGATCCTGGCCCACGTTGCCCAGAGAGCTGGTAGATGCCCCATCCCTGGAAACCTTCCAGGTTAGGTTGGACAGGGCTCTGAGCAACCTGATCTAGTTAAAATTGTCCCTGCTCACTGCAGGGGTTTTGGGCTAGATAAGCTTTAAAGGTCCCTTCCAACCCAAACCATTCTATGATTCTACGATTAGAAGCGTGTGATGCACAGGGGCAGGACACCAAGCTCAGACTGGTAAGATCAAGCTCTCTTTCTCACTTTGCAAGTGATCTCTCTACCTAGTGCTGTGTTCCCATCTCCCTGATCCTTTTGTTTCTTCCTTTAGATTGATAACTCAGTGACTAAAAAATACTTCTAAAAATGTAGTTAGTGTAGGTCCATCCTGTAGTGGCCTTGGAGCTGGCTGGGGCCTTCAGGAGCTATGGAAACACCAGAAATAACTGTTTTCCAGCTGCAACTGAAAAAAAGCACAAGTGACAAATACTTTTGTTAAGGTGACTGATCTTCATGCTTGAGAAAGAGCTGACTGGTGAGCCAGCACTCTCTCTGGGAGAGCTACTATTTACTGGCAGTAAGCAACACCGGCTGTCAGCTATCTATCAAAAAACAGAGGAAAAAAAAACCCAGCATGAAAAAAATCTTTGCACAGCACAGCCTGGCATCATTCTGGGGAAAGGAGGGAAGTTATAAATGGAACGTTGCCATCAAGCATATGATTAGAACACAGGAGGAGATTTCCTTTTGGTAAAACTTTTGGTACCTGCTGGTACCCAGGAGCCGTATTGCTTTGGGTATTTTGCCTCCTGTGCTGGAAAGCCAATATGAAGCCAGTTACTGGCTCCAGCCACAGATGATTTGCCATAGACTATAGGAACAGAACACAAAACAGTTGAAAATGGGGAATGTCACTGAGTAGCTCCGTTTGTTTTACTGGAATTAATCATCAACTGGTGTACTCCTCGGCTTCAGTTTGGCTACTGTTCACAGACTTTGAAGGTGCTTATCAGGTTGCACTCTTCATGCCTTCCTATGTCTTTATCTGTCCCCTTCCACTACTGCAGCTGGTTTAACTCGAAATAATAAATAGGACAGAGCAGTTTAAGGTGCCTTTTAAAAAAACACATACAACTCCCTTCCCAATTAAAAACGATAACCCATGGCAGATTTATTATTAATTTGTGAGAAGAATGTTTAAGAACTACACTTATTTTAGATACCCATACAAAAAGCTGATGGTTCATTTCATCCAGGCACCTTACAGACATCATCCTTATTTCTTGTCTTTCCCTTTTAATTTTTGTGACCTTCATATGATGATTAAGCCAGGTTTGGAAAGCTACCACCATGAATTTAAGTAGAAGATGTGAAGAGCTGTGAAGACTTGCGGCACATCAACATCATTATGTAGAAAGCTTTTTTTTTTTTTTTTTTTTTTTCTCAGAGGTTTCACCCATAGTAAGTTATCTGAGGATTATTTGTAGGGTGTTTTATTTTATGTGTCTGGTTTTGGTATTTTTTTTCATAGTGACTATGGGCAAGTGGAATGCAATTAAGCATTACAGAAATTTGGTAATACTGTAGTCAGAAACAGTGACGTATTTGAATACCTTGCAGGTTGCTCTTCTGTTTCAATGTCTTGTCTACAGACATGGTTCATTTAAGATTACTATAAAGCTGGAAATGTTTTAAGGATGGTTAAAAAGCACACTTTCTAGAGCAAAGGGAGATGAGCTAAAAATGTATTTCCTTCATCAGAACAAGGGAGGAAAACCTGGGAATCCAGGGAGTTGGTTTTGGTTGAATATCATAAATATACAAATGGTGAGACTTAGAAATAGAGGGAAGGAAGAAAGGAAGTGGTCCCCATGGCTCCCACTCTGAAGGAGAAATCTTCCTTTAAATTTGTAGTTCTTTCTTGACTGCTGGGTCAGTGTAAGATGCTGGTGACAAGCAGTGAAATGGATAGGTGCTAATAACTATTAATAAACATGATAGTTGCAATAATGTCTAATTGCCCTTGGTATGCATTTAATGGACTCTTATTCTAAAATAAAATGGAAAGAAATATGTCTTGTACAAGAAGTATCAAAACCATAAATGTAGTGGCAGTCCTCAAGCATAGCTCTGAAGCACAGGTTAGTGTGGGGAAAAAAGCTTAAAAAACATTGGGTTTTTTGTTTTGTTTTGTTTTTTTCCCTTCAGTATTTCATCTGCGAAATTCACACTTGAATCAGAAGGGAAATTTACATAGCGTGGGTTAAAAAACAAATCCCATAATTTACAAGGCTGAGTTATGCCACAAAGACTTCCTCACATGATTAATTAAATGCTACTATAAGTCCTAATAGGTCAGTGTCAGTTTTACAAGAACTCCTCTGAACCTAGTTGAAAACATCCTGTCTCCATTTCATCACTCAAAACGTTTGAATTGTGTTTCTCTTGCAGCTAAAAACTGTTTGCTTTCTCAAGATACATTGTTGTACTTCCCAGAATGTGCTCTCTGTTTACTGGGAGGAAATGGTCCAAGGGAATGAGTGCTCAATGTGATGGGCAACATATGGGATCAAGTGAGACATCCAGTGAATGTGGATGCAGTAAAAGCTGTTCTTTTGCTCAGAGTGAATGTTAATGATGTTTCCACAGTTCATGAATAAATTGACTGAGAACATGAAGTTCTCAGGGAACGTCTCCTATTAAAGAAATATGCCCATGTTGCTATTGAATCAGAAGCCAGAGGTAGTAACAGCGTTGTTGATGGTATTAGGGAAAAAAAAAAAAAAGAGCATTTTTTCCTACAGTCTGTTAAAAACTCCTACAAATATTAATGCAGAAATATCCTAGCTCTGTACGCTGCTAGTATGTGATCCAAGCCCACACGATCAGGGCATCAGCCAGCTCATATGTCTGGCTGTGTCAAGACTTGTTGACTTACCTGGATCCAGATCAGGGTTTTCTGGCCATACCATATGCCTAGATTTTCTTCTGTGAAAAGCAGGGAAATGAGATGTGCTCCACAGTATTATATCAAACTGCAGCCCAGCAGCAAAGCTGGAACATGCTTACCTCCCACACCTGACCTCTGCTTTCTCTCCTGTCTGTTGCCTGTGACATTTAATCTATGAAGGTCTTCCATAAAAGCTGCTCAGCCTTTCCCTCTTTTTTTGGATGTGGAAGTAATGAATGAACCCTCCTCCCTCCTTCCTGGTCATCACCAAGGGCCTCTCTCACAAAGACATATCTGTGAATTCATAGCTTGGAGAAAAATAGATTGGTTATGGAATTTGGATTTTGGTGTGAAGCAGCTACAGTCAGGAGCTGGTGAAGCTTTTGGTATCACAGAGCTTTGGTC
Organism: Coracias cyanogaster; assembly: GCA_033124195.1. Lineage (NCBI taxonomy): Eukaryota > Metazoa > Chordata > Aves > Coraciiformes > Coraciidae > Coracias > Coracias cyanogaster. The sequence continues at coordinate 2,564 of JAVSBS010026033.1, read as the reverse complement.
AAAAGTTGGATGTGTTAGGTATCACTGTAACACAAACAGATAACTAGAGACTACCAGTATGGTTCTAACAATGATAATGATGATGATTATTATTATTAATCTTTTATTATTACATGCTACTACCAGTAAGAACTATCTTAATCAAATAAATAAATATGAGTCCTTTAAAGAAATAAATCAGGGAAAGTCTTTCCATACATTTTGATATCACTGCAAGTGCCACCAAACCAGCAATCACTTCCTTCCCTATGAACAGCCTGGTGCAAGGGCAGCTCTGGGGAAGCTACAAGAGTACAAGTCCACACTAGCATTCTTTTCAGTTGTTCTGGACTGGAGTGAGAGAGATGAAGATCTCATGAGCTCTCACAAAGGTGAACCTTGAGGATGCTCTGAGTGCTGCTTCATTTGTGTGCCTACAGTGGGCAAGGGTTCTGAACGCTCTAAAATTCAATGCATAATTCCAATAGGAATGAGGGGGGTTGGGTCTTTTTTAATCTCTACTTGGTCATGCTGGTGGCAACAGAACCCCACTGGCCCTGCTGTGCTTTGGTTCCCGTCTTGTAGCTGCACCCATGAGGCTCTGCAGGCAGCATGCCACATGTGGATTTATTTTCCTATCAAATGCAAGAAGAAGTTAAGAGTGATAAAGATGTAACAGCTTTCTGCGATCTCTTAAAATGATGACCATCTGTAAATGCTGTATTGTGGTTTAGGTCTGTTGTCCACTTGTCTTTCAAGTGTGTTATTGGTCATTCCTGAAAATATTGCCCAAAAAGTAAAAGTCCACCTTTAGAGAGCACACAGAAGTCCTGTGGTCTAAAGCTTTAAGGTACAAAATATTAACCATAAGTCAAATCCCTAATATTTCTATTCATGTCCATTGTGAGAAAAAGTATATAAAGTCCACTGCATATGAATTCATTATGAGGGACACCAGCCATGTTTTCTTCCTCTAAAAAGAAACAATGTCAGTGAGGAAGTCTAGAGTAAGAATGAGGTTCCACAGCTATAATTTACAAGAAAGAATGCTTCTTGAGAACAGGAGATAAAAGCTGCCTTGAACAACTTACAGACTAAATAGATAATATATCCAGAGACAGGCTCAATCATTCAATAAAGGGCCCAAAAAAAGCTTTTTATTGAGTGTGAATTTGATTTTGCTCCATGTATTTTCATGTTACCAAGCCATTCACATGTTGTTTTTTTGTCTCCTTATCTGGATTATAGAGTAAGGCGAGTTTTTCAAAACAGGCTGCCTCAATCCAGGCATTACAGCTAAAATTCTTAGAGCAAAGTCCTACAAACTACTGCAAGTAATTCATTACTGGACACATCCTTTACCATTTCTGAAGCAAGGAATCAGATAGGAACAGAAACTTTGCATAGCATTTTAGTGGTGTTTTTATTAGATGGAAAGAAAATATATGACTAATTCTTAGTTGAAGGAATTGCTTGCAGTTATGTAGTTAACTTCTAATTTATTGCCAAAATTTATTTGCTGTTAGGTGACATTGGCTCCAGTGACCAATGCCTCAGATTATTTTTTAAGGAACAATTTATAGCTGAAAAGACCACATATTACAGAGCCATTTGTAAGTTTGAAATGTCTTAAGCTAACAATATGTGATTGCACAGCCGAAAGTGAAAACATTATGCCTTGCAAGAAGAACTCATAACTGTAATACATGGTTATGAAATTGGGCTTACGACAATGAAAACACAGCTTATGTCAGCACACTTCCTCTAATGAGGCTGCAATTGTAATAGAAATCTGTGTGCTTCATCTTACCTAGGCACTCAGCTTATGCCTGTTCCCTGATTGTTCTGATTTCATGCAGTCGCGCTATGAAGCTTTTGTATGAATATTTAATACCGTGATTTGCATTACATTGGTGCCTCATTGTGCGAGGGACCGTACAAACCACATAGTGAGAGCCGGTCTTGCTGCAAAGGGTTTAAATTTTAAATTGACAAGAATGCAGGGAGTGGGAGAGCAAAGAAGTGTATAGAGAAGGAAAGAGGCATACCTATAGCCTCCCTGCAAATATGTGGCAGAGAGAGTACTTCTGAGCCCTGTGGCCTATTCACTCCCTCCCTCGGAAGCTTATTCATGGCTTTGGGTTGTGATAACAACATTAACCATTCTTGATAATTTACATCTTTACTCATTAACTAGATATTGGCTCCTTCTAAGTGACTACAGCATCACAGTATCACTCTGGTTGGAAAAGACCCTCAAGATAATCGAGCCCAACCATTAGCGCAACACTAACACATCTGCCACCTAACCCTGTCCCCCTATCCCCACAACTTCACATCATCAAAATCTCAGCAAGGCTAGTGGTTCAGCCACCTCCCCAGACAGCTTGGCCCAGTGCCTGACAACCCTGAGGGTGTTGTCCAATGCATCTTGAACATTGTCAGGTTTGGTGTCATAACTTCTTCCCTGGGGAGCCTGTTCCAGTGCTCCACCACCCTCTGGGTGAAGAACCTCCTCCTAATATTCAACCTAAACTTCCCTTGACACATCTTCCTACCATTCCCTCGGGTCCTGTCATTGGTCA
>JAVSBS010026030.1:52936-68138 GCA_033124195.1 Coracias cyanogaster | reverse complement strand
CATCTTTCAGCAGTGACCCTGCAAGAAAAGAGCAGTCAGAAAAGAGCTCCTTGGAGATGCTGCTGAATCTTCACAGTAATGTAGGAAATACCCCACCTGCCCAATCTTTTGAAGACCTGCAAGAATGGCATCTTTATACCCTCCCGTCTTAATACCTTATGAGACAGCAGGAGAGACCTGGAAGGTCCCAGGGACTGGTCTGCAGATCACAAGAGTGAGGAAAAACTCTGTGTGCAAGAAGACCAAGAGTACTTCCAGAGATTTGCAGACATGCTCTGACTCAGTCAGTCGCAACCTAAAATCTGTTGTCCCACCGCAGATCCTTCTGGACGTATAGATGAGCTAAACCTCATGAAAGATGACAATCCAGCCATATTCACATGCTCTTAGAATATCAGCTTCAAGTCCCTTCTCTAAAGAAGGCCTGTCTTGTTGGGACACCACATTGGGTTTCTGGTGAACCCCATCTGATATGGTTCCCTCGTTCCAAGCATGCTCAAAGACCAACTGGTGGAGAGACCTCTCTGCAGAGGGGTTCAAAAATTTCCCGTATCAATGGGCTTACCTTTGGCGCAACTGGAAATGCGTGGAAGGCTCGGTGGTGATGAGTGAGGAGCCTTGTGGTGGTGAGCTTTTATAGACCATGAAGCTCTCAAGGGAAGTGAGACACGCTAAGGAATGCTGATGGATTTATTTACAGGGCTGAGCTTGAGCTGCCTCCTCCTTTGACTCACCTGCAGCCAATAGGTGATATGAAGGAGATGGATCAATTACGTTCCTCATCGCAGTTTCTAGTTCTACTTAATTATTCATTTCCGGGAGTCTTGCTTTGGAATGTTGAGGGCAAATGGCTTCTGGTGGTCTACCTTGAGGGTTTTGCAATGTATTTCTGCTTGGCTGGAGCTTCTCGGGTACTCAGCAAAGAGTGAAGATAGAGTAGATGCTGAGGCATAAAGGCTGGAGAGAGTTAGGGCTGGAGCGTGATGGGAGGACAAGGGTACAGGATGTGCTGGAGCGGAGTCCTGAGGAGTTTTAGAGAAAGAGGGTTTCCTCAAGGACTGGTGAGATGGGAAGCTAGGTGGAGAGCAGGGATATGTCCAGCCCGCTGGGAAATGTAACCATGTGCTCAATGGGCCAGAGGTATCACCTCTGATGGGGCAGTGCACCACCTTGGAGCACTTCAGCCCTGATCCATTTCAGAGGGCCCTGTGAGGATGGTAGAGATGTGGAGGCCATTTCCCCTCACCCTTTTGGGACGCTGCTGTTGGATTGAGCAGAGAGGTCTGTGCTCAGCTCCAGCTTCCCAAGGGTCCCTCATCACCAGCCTGGAGTGGGGAAAGTTTTGAAACCTTTCTGCTTGAAATCTACATTTGAAGGCCATCAAGACCCTACCCTTGAACTCCAGGATGTGAAACATTTCAGCTGTTCCAGCAGGACCCACTTTCTGAGGGTCCTGCTCCACTGGCCAGCCCACCTGAGCCTGGGCAAGCATCTGGGTATCTTCCTTGCTGGAGAAAGCCAGTTTGCCAGCAGTTGTCACAGCGCTGGCTGTTGTGTTGTGCAGCAGCTTCAGCGTGTTACTGCATCATGCATGCTTGGAGGTTGACAACAGCATCCACCCTCGTGGGAGATTGAGTGGAGGAAAGCATAATTGGGAGGTTTTAACCAAGAGGATGCATGACAGCAGGAGCAGGTTGCCCAGCCCTGTCACGATGAACATCAGCGCACGCAACTCCATTGGTATGGGGACAGGACCATCAGCACCAGGAACGCGGGTGCAGGGGGCTTCCTTCAGTTTGTTGTGGACTCCCACCAGTGGCCTGAGCTCTGTTCTCATCCCTAAAGGGAAATCTGAGGTCTCACAGCAATTCTAGCTCTTACCCGTGGAGTGTGGGTGTTGTTCTACTGAGCATCGCAACATCTTAAGCCCTTCCCTGCATTTAACCTGTAGGGACTTGCACAAAGGGACACCTTGGATCTGCAGCTCACCAGGACCCAGGGTGTGAGGGAAGGCTGTGGAGTCTTTCTGCAGGGGTGGTGAATGATAGAATGGTTTGGGTGGGAAGGGACCTTCCAAGCTCATCTCGTCCAACCCTTCTGTAGTGAGCAGGGACATCTGCAACTAGAGCAGGTTGCTCAGAGCCTCCACCAACCTCTCCTGGGATGTCTCCAGGGATGGGGCAGCGACCACCTCTCTGGGCAGCCTGGGCCAGGCTCTCACCACCCTCAGCACCAACAATTTCTTCATTCTCTCTTGGCTAAATTTCCCTCTTTTCATTTCAAACCATCACCCCTTTTAATGTTGTTCACCTTGCCTGCCTCAGAGCACTGCACAGGTGCAAGAAGGCGGCATTTATAGAATCATAGAATCATTTAGGTTGGAAAAGACCTCTAGGATCATCAAGTTCGACCTTCATCCAACATGTCCCTGACCTCTAGACCATGTCTTGAAGTGCCACATCTACTTGTTTTCTGAACACCTCCAGGGATGGTGACTCCACCACTTCCCTTGACAGCCTATTCCAATGCCTGACCACTCTTTCAGTAAAGAACTTCTTCCTGATATCCAATCTAAACCTCCCCTGGATCTACACATCCCCTGGAGGTCCATAAGAACCAACTCCCAGGAAGCCCATAAGAACCTCCAGTGGAGGTTTCTTCTCTCTCAGCACGAACGAAAACATTAAAATTGGTCTTACCCTCTTCAGCTACAGGGAGAAGTGTCTGGAAGCGAAGGCGAGTGACTGAGGAGGACTGGGCTGAGTGATCTTTTATACAGCTCCAAAAGGTTATCTCAGATGTGAGACACCTCTTTGCAATGACAATTTAATTATTTCCACACTCTGTCCCGCAGATGTTTGCACCAGCCTAATTTTAGCATTTGCTCTCTGACACGCTGTGTTCCGTCCGTGTGTAATTCCTCTTGTGTTTCCTACAAGGATTTTGGAAGGCGTTTCTTTCCCATTTCCTGGAGACTGACAGTAATCTCACGGCTGTTAATTGGCTTGCCAATGGGCGACAGGGATTGCATCAGTGACAGAAAGGTCTTTATGTCTCAGAAATGCTGACTCCTGGGGTAGGCCAACCGTTTTGTGCTGGTGACAGCTCAGGGTTTTAATGAATGCCAAGAGGAAATGGGATCACCTGCTGCAGCTCATGGCTGTGACGTGATGCTTGATGTGATCTCTTTGATTCAGCGGCATGGCAAAAAATAAAATATTTCAGATTCTTCACATGTTCCCTTCCTTCCCAGCTGCCAGATTCTTCCACTTGTATCACAGGTTTTATCACAGGTCACCAGGGAGACCTTATTGCTTCCTTCTAGCATCTGACGGGGGCCTACAAGAAAGCTGCGGAGGGACTTTTTACAAGGGCTTGTAGTGACAGGACAAGGGGTGATGGGTTCAAACAGGAAGAGGGGACATTAAGATTAGAGATAAAGAAGAAGTTCTTCATTCACTCTGAGAGTAGTGAGACACTACCCAGGTTGCCCAGGGGAGTTGTGGATACTCCATCCCTGGAGGTGTTCAAGGCCAAATTGGACGGGGCTTTGAGCAACCTATTGTAGTTGAAGTTGTCCCTGTCATGGCAGGAGGGTTGAAACTAGATGATCTTTAAGGTCCCTTCCAACCCAAACCATTCTACGATTCTGTGATATAATATTATGGTTGGAAAGGACATCCAGGATCATCAACATCCCAACATCTCCCTAACCACTAGAACACAGCCTCAAGTGCTACAACCACTCATTTTTTAAACACCTCCAGGGCTGGTGACTCCATGAAGTGCTGGGGCCTGAGTTGTGGGCCCCAACTTGGCCTGTGGATGAGTCACAACCTAGCAGTATGTTTTGTTGTTTCTGTTGGCTTCAAGTTCCAGAGGCAGAACATGGCCCACCTGTGTCTCTGTGGCTCCACCCTCACCCAGGTGGTCATGGTCGGGGTGGTGGGTGAGGTCAGGATTATATTAACCAGGAGCCGATTACTTAGAAGAGCTTCATGTTGAGTGTGGCTTCTGTTGGGGCTGGCTGCATCTTGCTGAGCTCTCGTGGTGGTGTCCTTCTATGTGGGGGGCCACTGAGGAGCCATCTGTGTCTGTTGTGTCCAGCAGGCGATGCTGGCACCATGGTGGGCAGCAAAGGAGCTGGGCCCACAGGAACCTGTGGCAGGACTATCTGAAAGAAGACTTCTGAGGGGATGTTGCTGAGTTCAGCATTGGCCTGTGGGATCAGGCAGCTGATGGCAGCATAAAATGATGATGGCTGAACCGGCACAATAGTCACTGACAAAGATGTTAAACAGCAGCAGACCCAGAACAGACCCTGCAGGAACTCCACTTGTCACTGGTCTCCACCTGGATTTAGAGCCGTTGATCACATTCCTATCTGCCATGATAAAAATGAAATATAAACCCATATATTGTCTGAAAATATCTGTATTCTAGTTTTAGCCGTTGTGTTAGCAGAGTTTGCAGTGGTTGTAAATGTGTATTCTAAGTACAGAGTAGCAGACTGAAATATATTATCAAACTTAGTATCTAGTATATTCCACTAGTCAATTCAAATTTATATTTTTTGCATACATTTCTATGTGTCATTTCATTGCATTTACATGCCTTATGAGAGTTAATCCAAGCTTTGTATTACAGCAAAGTTCTAATGGCCCAGTGAAGAAGTCTATGCGAGAGAAGGCTGTGGAGCGCAGGAATGTTAATAAGGAACACAACAGTAACTTCAAAGCAGGATACATTCCAATTGATGAAGACCGTCTCCATAAGACAGGGTTACGTGGCAGGAAAGGCAACTTGGCCATTTGTGTGATTGTTCTTCTTTTTATTTTGGCTGTCATCAATCTGATTGTGAGTATAATACTTTGGCTGTAAGCAACAATAGAATGTGTTTCATTTTGATGGTTTAATAGAGAAATAAAACTTATTCCAGTATGGCTGAGAAGAACTTAAAATATCTTGAAGGAGATTTCTTATTTTTCTCCTTTATTTTTTGTTCTTTTGTAGTCTGAGCAAGATTAGATGGAAGAATCTTGTGAATTCAGTTGTGATTATTTCAGTTATCATGGTCCCAGGAAGGAACCTACCATTTATACAACACAGAATTAGGAACCTTGAAATTGTCTCCCCATTCCCAAAACTCAGTAACAGCAAATCTGCAAAGTGTCATTAGTGTAGTACAAATGCATTCAGGATAAACTGTTAGGCCAGGAATAATTTACATATAATAACAGAGCTGCACATGACCATTCAGAATTAATCAGCCACTGAACTTTAAACCTGCATTGTTGTAATTACCACCTTTTTATTGCTTTATCAATGAGACGTAATGTATTCTTTCTCATAATTGGACATCTGTGAAGGTGCTTTCTTGTAGTTCAAGGGTAAGTGTACCCTGGGCTGAGCGATTTTGTTCAAGAAATTTGTTTAGCTAATGATGCCATGGTTACCCTTAAACAGGAAAAAGCTTTAATTATGGATGTGATTTAATTTCAAATATATGTATATTTTTTATATATACAAATTATTTTAGCTGCCATTTCACATGAGTCTAAAAAGAATGTAAAATGCTTTTAATAATTAAATGTGTTCTGATATGCCCAGCAGGAATTAAACACACTAAAGTGAACTCACACCGAAAGCTCACTTAAACACTAGCATTAATAATAATTTAAAAGAAAACATCTAGTTAATACAATACTTCTCGTGGGAAGATCCAAATGATGAAAGTAATCTTCAAAAACTTGTGTTTCTCTTTCAGATTACACTGGTTATCTGGGCCGTGATTCGAATCGGTCCCAATGGTTGTGACAGTATGGAGTTCCATGAGAGCGGCCTGTTGCGGTTTAAGCAAGTTTCTGACATGGGCGTTATACATCCTTTATATAAAAGCACCGTAGGAGGCAGACGTAATGAGGATTTGGTGATCACTGGGAACAATCAGCCTGTAAGTTACATAATGAATTGAAAGTTTGTGACCAACACTGTGGAGTTACACTCACATTATTAATAAATATTACATTTGAAACATCATTAACTTCATGAGTTTGTTTTTGAAGATTGTATTTCAGCAAGGAACAACCAAGCTTAGTGTGGAAAAAGACAAAACTTCTATTACCAGTGATATTGGGATGGAATTTGTTGACCCACGGACACAAAATACCTTGTTCAGCACAGACTATGAAACCCATGAGTTCCATCTGCCAAATGGAGTTAAAATCCTGAATGTCCAAAAGGCCTCTACAGAGAGGGTACGTCTCTTAACTGTCACTTACTTGTTGTGAAAGCTTATTACAGCATTGCCTTAGTTGTCGAATTAGAAAAAAAGTTACTAATCCAATCTTTTAAACATACTTAGAAATTTGACTAAATGTAGCTTAAAATGCAGCTCTGAAAATTTAAATCACCCTACAAATTAGAACAGAAATTAAAAATGACATCATTAAAAGAGTGTAATATCAGGAATACTGTGCCAGCTAGGCCTGTGTGTCTTTTTATTAAGCATTTGTCTAGTTGTGCATGGATAACTGTTTCAGAAATAAAATTTCTATGAAAGCTTCTCTGTTTCTAGTAAGATCTTACAAAAATAATTAGCAGAACTTCATGCATAATTTTCATTCTGCTGGAAATAAATGTTACTAATCACAACAAAGTCTGAGTAGAAGTGTAGAGAGCAATCACAGCATGACAGGAGTTGTGCCAGTTTGTGGCTTGTAGGTTAAAAAGTTCTTAGTTTGGTTTCTACATTAAATATGTTATATTTATCAGAAAACTAAAAAGCCTAAATGTCAGTGTGTGTACATTTAAAATTTTGATCTCAATGTCAGAATACACTTTATTCCTTGCATATCATCACTCAAGGGCTCTACAGATAGAATACAGCACATAGTTCTTTTGTATAACATTAGTAGAGTAGTATCAGTGGTTTTGTAGAGGGTTGAGTGTGCCTCAGGGAGCATTGAGCAATCCTGTTAAGGATGAAGAGAATTTAGTTTTCCTTTCTTCGTGTCTCCTCTGCGAGGATAACAAATAAGAGTGTTCCAGTGGACTCAGTGATCTCCAGAGGTCCCTTCCAACCCCTAACATTCTATGACTGTGTGATTCTCTAAATACATAGGAGGAACAGATTAGAGGAAAACAGGGGAGTAAGTTTATATAATTGGTCCTAACAGGAAGCCTATATTTGCTGCATGTGTTAATTGTGTATCCCATAAAATTGTCATATTCATTGTTATTTTTGTCGCAAAAATACACTATTTTACATATCTTCCAAAATTAAGTATTCCTTGTTTTTAAATGTGAATGTAGAAAATATCAAATGGGCAGAAGCTTAACGGCAGAAGGGCGAGAAGTACATTGAAGTTTTTTATTACATTGTGTGCCGATATTTTTAAAGTAAAGTTACTCAGACAAACCCAAATGACAGATTTTCATTGATCAGTAATACAGTTGTTTTGTTTATGTTCTTAGATTACCAGCAATGCAACCAGTGATCTGAACATAAAGGTTGATGGCCGGGCTATTGTCCGTGGAAACGAAGGTGTTTTCATCACAGGCAAGACCATTGAGTTTCGAATGGGGGGTAACATGGAACTTAAAGCAGTAAGTATTTCAAATCAGCATCGTTTGAACAGCTTAATTTCTTCAAAGGCTGAAAATAAACTGATGTAGCTTTATATAGTTTCAGATTTTACATAAAGTAGTCATGCACAAAAGTTTAGTTGCAGTCAGTGTATTTATGAGGATTTTAAAAGGTGGTTTATTACTTTGCCGTTAATTAGTAGTTCAGTAGTTTTCAGGCAAGAATGATTTACTGCTGTAAAGACGCTAAAAACCCACAATGCAATTAAAGCTAAGCTCTTGACCTCTGCACTGAAACAACTGCAAAAGGGAATTCATCTTCTCCTCTGGAGGCTTTCCTGGGGTGAGCAGCCTTTGACAGCAGAGCAAGGCACACAGCTGGGAGTGCTGCCTTCTGTGCTGCCGCAGAGAGACTCGCCAGCATTCACGTAAGATTTTTGGAGATTGTCAAGATTGCAGGGCTTATGGAATGATGGAAAAGGTTAAGGGAGATACGTGCACTCTTATTTCTTGTGTGAATGAATTTCATGTATGAATTCAAACACCGATTCCCATTTCACATCCATATTTTTAAATTTATTGCATTTGCTAATAGGTCTGTAAACTGAAAAGCCACACGACTGCTCTCTCTCCCAATAGCAAAGTACATTGCTGACTATAACTGAGGAATTCATGGGCATTACTCACAAACTTAATTAAAAAAACGAAACCTTGTCATATGTACTTTTTTATTCTGTTGATTTCTACAGCCATCCTAGAGATGTCATTTATTCATAAAACCAGCTTGTCCTTTTCAAAAACAACCTGCCTTCTTTAAATTAGAAGCCGTACTTTTTTTTTCTCCCTCTTAATAGGAAAACAGCATTATCCTGAACGGAACAGTGATGGTCAGCCCATCGCGACTGCCGAGTTCTTCTTACGGGGAACAGTTTAACAACGGCAACTGGCTGCGTTTCAAGCTCTGTATGTGTGCGGATGGGACGCTGTTCAAGGTTCAGGTGACAGGTTATAACATGGGTTGTCAGACTTCTGTCAATCCATGTGGAGCCACGCACTAAAACACAAACCACTACCAGGAGAGTTCTCTTTTGTGTTTACATATATTTGTATGAAGTAATTGCATGCCTTCAAGGATTTCTGTTTTTACAGCAAATTATACTAGCATTTATGACACAATATTTTTAAACAAAGGTTGTTACTTTCAGCAGTATTATGTTATCATCCTGTTAGCGGTAATAGTGGCACTGATTTAGTAGGTTTTCCGTCTGCATGCATACTGAGGTACCTTCCTGAACTGGGATCAGAATATATTTGAAGAATGTGATCTTAGCAACAATCTTGACTGCCTTCACTTGCCTTTAGAGGAGGCTTTTGTCCTGCATCCCAAGACACTGAGGGCTGCTGAGAACACAGCTGCCACCTGAAGTACTTCAACAGCAATATTTGATTTGTTGCTGGAAGTGGATTTGCCTAGGACAGCTGAAAGGGCAGGTTTTTGTCTTCATTTCTTGCCAAAGGTTGATATGATTCCCCCCAAAATTAGGTGGCTGACCATATATGTACTAAGAGAGGGTAATGGCAGATTCATTTCAAAAATAGTATTTTCAAAGTAATATTGACTGTGGAAATGTAACTTCAGTTTTGGAATAGGCTTGTGATTATTGAAGTGTTGCGTGAGCTCCCATTTTATCTGTGACGTTTAGGCATTCTACAGTTGCTTAATTTATGTGAAGCATTTATAAAACGTGTTTATATTAGAAGTACATTTTAAAAGATGTACTTATGACTTGCTCACTACCCAAAAAAGTGTTTTCCTGGGGGCTTTAATGTGAACAGCATATGAATCCAGTATTCAACAGGTAATAATCTAAAGCACGACTGCTGCAGCAGTGTTTTTTCCCCATAAATGCCAGTACTGATGCATTACTGAGAACCCCAGAATTAAATTCTGATGTTAAACTGCAGGTCTGTGGTTCTAAATGTGATGGTGTTGGATCCTGTGACCGCAGCGTAAATACGTGTGTATCTGAATTTGTCAACAGGGAAACTGTGTTTGTGGTGAGCTGGGGCCTTACAGAAACGATTACAGCCTTGTAACTGCTTTTGCAGAGGTGAGGTGTTATGTACTAAAAATAGACCAGCTCGTTAGAAAATTCCTCCTTTCCCCACCCCATATATTTCTTCACTTGAAAATAGGTTTGTTTTGCAGTAGCATCAGGTAACCTTAATACTTGAGGCCGCAATAATGACTTTGCAAGTAGCTTTTTGACAGGTTTTTCTAGATAAGCACACCCTTCTTTTCCTGAAAGCTGTGCAAATGTTACACATTAACTTCAGAACTGGTCATTTGATTTGGGAAGATAAACTACCTACCCCTGCTTTAGAGCTCTCAGAGTACATAGAATTCTACAAAAGACAAGTCGGCTCCTGCTACAACAAGAACTTCCTATCTAAAGTCCCAATTCCGGTATTGTGTATGGGTGGAAGTGATGTCTGGAGGGGAATCCTTCGGTCAGGCATTCCGCCACATGAGAGGTCAGAGGAGGCACGTTTCTCTCATTGCTCAAAGGCAAATCCAGATGTTGATGCTCAGTAGTTGTTAGAGTTTTGGGGGGTGGACAGCAATGGAGCTGTTCTAACAAAAACAGAGTAAACAGTAAAATGTAGCAAAAGCCACTGAATTGCTCACTTTAAAGACAATGGGAAAGTGTGCACATTTTGCATACTGCCTTCATGAACTTCATAGTTTCACTAGAGTTAATATTTATTAGCAACTTCAGCTCACATTTTGCTGACAACATGCACACATCTTCACTGCTAAGTGGTGCCTCAATTACTGTCTGTTACAGTTAAGTGGAGGAAATAAACGATAACATTTTTAGAATTTTCAATCTCATACTAATGGAAGTTGGTTGCTTTATTTTTTTATATATATATATAAAAATATATACACACACATAAAAATATAATCAGCAGTATCCTCAAAGCTGAAATAGATCTTGAAAATGACAGATACTGCCTTGGTCAAGTAGATTACACACAAATAACTTAAGCTTTTCTCCTGTTAATGCTGACAATCCCTACATGTAGTATTGGGTTCTTGTAATTATGAGGAGTTCTTTTTACAGCACTGTAGACAACATAGCTGAGATAAGTCACGAAGGTACTCTTAAATCATGGTCTAGAGAATTGGTTTTGAAGTGTGGGGTTTTTGTCAAAATGTAGCAAAACTATTCAGGAAAATACCAAATGAACTAAGTTATAGGTTTGTTAGCCACTGTTTAAGCATCATTAATATATTTTGTTGCTTTCACTACACAGTTTGAGAAATGTTGGCACCACATGTGCCTTGTGTTGTGCATTTAGTTGTTATTTCCTAACTGCCTAAGGTACATATTTCTGTATGTATTTAAAACATTACGCGGCACATTATTTATTTCAGTCTCACAGATGCACTTAAGATTGTGTGTGTTTCAAGGACATTCTACATGCCTCTGTGTAAAACACTGTACCGGGTACGCTGAAACAACTTACACGTGAGGAGTTCCCAGCATATGTAAAGGTGGTGGTTGTTTCAGTAGGTGAAAGACAACTGAATTTCTGATCTTTGTTTTGAATTAAACAATAAATTCTAAGATGCAGCTGTGGTTCAGAAGTGTTATTTGTAAGAATATGGTTTTTCATTAAAAATATGTTGTCGTGTTATTGGCAAGGAAACTAGTATTTTATTAACTGCAAGTATGAAAATCATTCCACATATATGCGTCATGGCTTTTATCTGTGGACTTTGCTCAGTGGTGGTTGTGTATGATACCTGAAGTAGAGTTCAAAAGTCTCCACTGTGGTGAGTTCACAAGTTCCTGAGGAGCTGTGTTTCTCAACCGAAGGGCTGGAAAAAGAAAGAAAAGGTTTGGATTGTTTTGGGGGTGGGGGGGGAGGAGGACGGTTACCAGTTAATGAATGGTCTTTTTGAGAAATACCCAAGACTCCAAAACTGGTCATTTAAGACAGAACATTGATAATGCTTTGGGTATTTGTTTAGCGTGGAATTGTTTTAATGTCAAAGTATTTCCGCTTTCTTTTTAACTCTTGCTATGCTGAGTTTACCATAACTTTACATTCTACATATAGATACTATGGATAACCTTCACTTGAGTGTCATAGCTGTGGTCCTTTACTTTCATCTTCCTGGATCAGTGGGAACCAAGCCACAGCGGATTCTTCTTGATAAGCATCACAGTTCAGACTGTCGGTGGGATGGGGAATTCTTACTGAATTGTTCTTTTACCGGAATGTCTGCTATTCCAGAAGATGTATCACAAACAGCAGTAACGGCTGATTTTAGTTACAATAATATTAAAACTTTGCCATGCATTGATGGAAGACATGAAGAATGGATGCTAAAACACCTGAACCTCAGCAACAATCTGATTTCTGAACTCTGTTTAGCTACTTGTAGAAACTTACCTGTTCTAGAAACACTAAACCTCAACAGCAACGCCATCCACACTCTCACACTGGACATTCCTACAGCTGCACATGGGTCTAACAAGTATGGAAATGTTGATCGTCTCCTGCCTGCTTTGAAAGTATTGTCAGTTGAAAGAAATAATCTTAATACAGTTCCAAGAGGTAAGCATTTCAAAGTCTTTAAGGACCTCGCTCCCAAGGGGTAAGTTGGGTTTGGGTATGATTAGGTACATCTTGCTGAATTCAGGATGCAACCGTCTCATTTAGTTAAGGTGAAGGAGAGTTCAGAGACTGAAGCAAATGGGTTGTTCAAGATTAGGTTGGGGTTTTTTATACAGTCTTTGCAAACATAGTGCCTTAATGTCAGTCAAACATAACCAGCTTTATCCTCTGAGAGCCCAAGCTCTGTTCTTCCTTCTATAGAAAGGGAAGTAAGGATCTTTGGACAAAAACCAACTTTCACAGCCCAGTCATGAACCTTAACATCAAGAAAATTAGATAATGAATTTCATACTACTCATCAAAAGAAACTCTTTAAAATAGAACTTGCTCCAAGTTCAGTGTTCACAAAGATATATTTTGTTCAGTCCAAACAACTCTGCACTACGCCATCTGACACCCCAAGTGACACCTTCTGGTAACAAGAAAGGGCTGTAAGGTTTCGATAGTGTTCGCTACTCATGGAACTATGCAAGGCATCACAGCCTTGCTGACAGCACAGGGTTCTTAAGAGTTCTGTTTTTCTCCTTTTTTGACACTAGATAATTCTCTGGCATGCAGGAAACCATTTCACTTAATTGTTTTGTAGCATCTGTAAGGTTCCCATATAGACAGTATAGAAAAGCATACATTATAAAATACGTTGATGCAGATTTGATTTGTTTTGATAGATAAATATAACTACACATTATAGGATGCCTCAGTGGGTCAGGAGAGATCAACCCTTTTCTATAAAACACCCTGAATTTTTAGATGTTAAAAGTCAAATTGCTATTCATCTTGCCACCATACTTCAAGTTCTACTTGAATCCCATATTCATTTAAATATACATTCAGAACCTTCTTTTCCTCATCCAAAATGCTTCACTAACATTCTAGTTTTCAAGCTCTGGTAATAAAACACAAACCGAAGTTCTAAATCAGGGGGGTCCAGCCACAGAGAAACTCTTCTCACAACCACCACCCCAGGCGTCCAGCTGCTGCCCACTCCTGCCATACCACTCTATATTTGTGGCACAAATTTAGCTTCAGAGAAGCACCCAAATTACAATTCTTCATGGAGGTACAAGGAAGAGTTTATGAATGGCCAGAAATTCTGAATGCCTTTCCTATTGGCTACCTCTGGTTTTACAGGAAGAATGAATCATTCCCTCTGGTTTTACAGCAAGACTGAGTCATTCCCACTGCTTTTCGCATAACCCCCAAGATCAATTACTCAGCACACAGAAGAGCAAACCAGAATAAGAGAACCAGATGACACCAAGGGCAAAAGTTTTAGGAAGTAGTAGCTTCTCCATAATGCTATATGATCAACACTCACTTTAGAGTGACATTCAGGTGTTACAAACACTGTGGTGATGACGAGTGTTCAAGCACCTGCCTTCTCATTGGAACTTGCAGGCTAGAGCTTTGGGGGCTGCCTGCACAGCACCTAAGAAAAATGAGGTATCTCCAAAGGGCTACTTAAGCAAGACAGATGCTGTCATAACTAGGATATGCTGAAGAATATACTGCCATGCTTGGTAACTCTCAGGCTGGCAGGCACAGCAGCATGGCTTTGTTTTCTGTCAGGCTAACATCCCATGAATATAGTTCAAATAATTCCACATATGAAAAACTCCTGTGAACTTGCAGATGGCAGGAATAGGAGATGCTGTATCACCTTTTGCATCTCCATCTTTTATTTATAATTAACATATTTAGATTTTATAAACTGAGTGTATTCTACCCTTTTCACACTATTCTCCTACCTCCAGTTCTCCAGAGAAGCATGCTCAAAGTACAGAAATCACAGCTGGAATAATTCTGATAGCAGAAAGGAATGTTACTGCTTTTATGGAGACGTGAATTTTTAAAACATGCATTGACTGTGAATGTATTAACATGCCTGCTGTTGAAGCTAAGCAACTTTTAGAATGGGACAGCTACTGATTAGGAAAGGCTAATAACTCAACGCCTGCAGCCACTCATTGCAACAGACAGGAATGGAAGGAATTTTGTTGCAAAGAATTTTAAAAAGCCACTTGACCCACTTAGGAAAACAAGAACATGAAATGTAAAATAGTTTTGTTCTTCCTAGGACTAGGCCTGCTGCAATCCTTAGAAACTGTCCATATGACATCCAACAACATACGACAGATTGATCTGAATGATTTTCAAAACTGTTCACAGCTGAAGGACATCAACTTGCAAAAGAACAAGATAACTAAAATTCATCCAGATGCCTTCAGGGATCTCCACAAATTACAGGTTGTAAAGCAATACTACAGCTGTTTCAATATTTTGTGTTAATCACCATTAAAGATATTAATTATCAGCTATTCAGTATGATTTTACTGGGTTTTGATTATTATATTAGTATACAATTATGAAAACTAAAGCCAATGGTAAAAATAATCACTTTATATAACATATACTTGCTTTTCGTATATAGGAAAACACACATATTTGTAAATATACAAAATAAAACTATGAATTCACCATTTATCTATGCAAGAAAGCAATCCATAACTGGGTTAAACACACACATGATCTTTTCCACCTCCACCCCCTCCACAAGTGAGAGCCCTGTGGCTTCCCATTCATACTGAGGTAGTCTACAACGGGAGAATTCTAAATACCACCATTAAAACTTTTCATTTAAATTAAAAAACTTAGAACAATATTATTGAAATTCTAACTAGATGCATTGTTTCCGTAACTGCAAAATTGCTCTTAAAGTTATTGTTTATATTGCAATTAGGATTCCACTGTAAGACTTAACAAATTCATTTTCTGAATTATTTCCAAATAGGTTGTGGATCTCCGTGAAAATGCTCTGATGACCCCTCTGCCACAGACACTAATCAGTTTGAACTTCTTTCAACTTGAAGTGGATTTGTCAAATAATGCCTGGATCGTTAACTGTAGACTAAATGCTGTCAAA
>JAVSBS010026030.1:29269-50524 GCA_033124195.1 Coracias cyanogaster | reverse complement strand
AAAATATAAATGTCGATGATCATGGACTACCTTCTGTAAGGACAGATTACAGGAACAGCAATGAAGTAATGCCAAGAAAATTAATGAGTAATGATGTTTCATTATGGAAAGATTCAAAATATGCAAATAACGAGGACTTGGAGAAGAGCAGATTCCCTCCCATACCCAGGAGAATGAAAGCTGACTCTTACTCAAATCACACCAACTCTTCCGATTTGGACTTATCTTTCAAGGGAGAAACTGGCTTTCCATTTTCTACAACACAAACCCATACAGTTGCACCAGATTCTAATACTAGGAAGGTAAGCAACAACATGCTGCAGTCTGAATTCACAAAGGCTACCCCAGATTATCCCAAAAGAAGAGGTATCATTTCACATAATGAACCCATGAGCACCACAAAATTTATACCTGGAGGGCAAAGCTGTGATGAAGAACTTGGTCTGAACAGCAACATAGAGATAAATCGTGATGTGGGAGATTTTATTTTACCCAGTAGCTGCAAGAAAGATACAAACATTGAGAATTTAAGTGTCTACGAAACAATAGAAAACTCTCCTCTTACAGAGTACAACTGTAAAATGGAACATACAAATGAAAAAGATGCTTTAGCAAATCTATTTGCTGATAGTTCTTCAGATGAAGGGACTCCATTCACAATGAGTGACTGTAGCTCTTTAGCAAACTTTGAACTGGAACAACCTGATGTTAGTGACAACTTGCCAGTCTGTCAGACAGCACTAGAGGAAGCTGATATGAACAGTGGAACTGAGAAGTTCTCAACACTGCTAGAGTCTCCAAACATTGCTGCTGAGCTTCAGCATATTGGGACAAATGAAGATGAGAATAATGCATATTTTGAAACCACTATTAATTATGGATCAGATACCCTCATGCCTGAAACAGCATCACCTTACGCTGATAAATGCAGTGACCATATAAGCATGTCAGATTCAGACACAATTAGTTCTTCAAGTCAAGAAGTTCCGAGGACATTTGATTATTTTCCTAATGCAAAGTCAGCAGTACAAAACTCTATTTCTGATTCTTTCCACAATCAAAGTACGGATTTTGGTAATACGTTACTTCTGTTAAGACATTCTCCCACATATGAGGGAGATCCAGAGGACACTCCTGAAGAGGCTGAATTGCAGCTGTATCAGTGTCCCACTGAACCTCAGCATTCCCTCAGCCTCAGCCCCACTGAACAAAAAGAAAATGCCCCAGAGGGAAGTACAGAGGAGCACACAGACAGGAACTCCTCTGAAAAAAATAATGGTGAAGGGGAAGTTACATTAGGAAGAAACATTAATACATCAGAGGACGATGATTTTATTTTTGCTCCCATTGATATTGGTTTGAATGAAATTGTTAAAAGAACATCACTACGGCATTCCAGCAATGAGTCATCTCTTCAATCTCTGCCTGAACACAGAACTGAAAAACATTTTACAGTTATTACAGAGAAAGAAGACTCGCTACCACAGGGGAAGCAGGCGAACACAACTACGGCTTGTGAGGATAATACGCAAAGAGGTTTTAATGAGGAAAACTCTGATGGATACACAGAATTACAGGATACCAGCAACTGTAGTCTGCCCAAAGAAATGCAGTCTTGCAGTCTTAGAGCAGATCTGCTGCATCTTCACTCTTCTGGGAAAACACAACCAGGCTTCAACTCAGATCATTTCCAACTGGATCAGAGTGACGAGGATGGCTGTTCCTCAGTCCCACAAGGCTTCTTCAACAAAAGCACACGATGCAGTTCATGTTCATTCCCACAAAAGACTACAGGAAACATGATCTCCGAAAGCACTGATTCCAGCGAGACAGAGGATGACACTACTTTGACAGGACTGGAGAACAATTCTACAACAGCTGTCAACCTCCAAAACTCAAGTGAAAAGCTCAGTCAAAAAAGTCAAACCAATTTTTTTGTTAAGAAGAAAAGGGCATTTGATGGATTTGCTAATGTTCTGCAAAGTAGAAGAACAAACTTCAATAGCTGAAACACAAATGTGTAATACCAAGCTCCCACAGTGTTTGTCACATAGGGGGTGCAAAAAGGATGGATTGTGCCTTAAAATGAAGTGTGTAGCTTTTAAGAACTGTTAAATACCATGGGTTGGTTTTGCTGGGTTCCCCCCCCAGTCAAACTACCTATCTTTAACTTCAGAAATCCAAGCTATGGAATTAGACTTAACAGCGACATGTAGAAAGCTTGTATCTACCCAACTTAAAACCACCATAATTCCACAGGGTAATTCAGGCCAGAAGCCATGGACTTTTGTTTAGAAAGGTACCTGTTAAAAAACAAGAATAGGTTTTATGAAAAACAACTCTAGGATACTCAAATCAGTAAACTACTCAGTAGTAGTAACTGATAACAAAGCTTTTGCTGTTATAATAATATACATTTACTTTCTCATTATTGTTGGTACTAAGTTACTTAGAATTTGGCTCTAATATGCACTGATTTGTTCCTCTTTGTCTACAATAAATGTAACACTGAAATTATCATTACATTATTACTATTATTGTGTTTTCCTGTGGGACTCACCTTGTACAATGAAATAGTACATATTACTGTCTTCTGCTTTTTGAACCAAACTGGTGGATGGTCTCTGAATTTCCACAGTTTTGCAAAGATAGGTAAAGCCCAAGCAGTATTCAATTACATTTTAAAAACTACTTTTTAACTTGGCAAGACAGAGTAATGAAACCGCTCTTTCTCAAGGGAACAGAATAGAACTCAAACATTGCAGAAAAGTCATTTGTGAAGATCTAGCCACTGATGGGACATCACCTATAGTTTGCAGATGTGATGACATGAAGAGGATAATTTAAAAAAAGACAGCCTACCAAGCTATAATTTGCTATAAAAAAGCATCCTATACCCACTTCAGAGCTTTACTGAGGGGGCAAATCAAGGGCAGCTCAAAACTGCTGTATTAAAGTATCAGCAGCTTGATATACAGTAACTTTTTATAAGCCAAAAGATAACAAATGTAAGATAAAAGTTTTCTCTGAATATTGCCCAAGGCCCTTTTAACATATGCAGTATCCCTGATGTAGTCCTTGAAGGGGAATGTCATCACAAAGGCCAACAGGCCTAGATTCCCAGAAAATGCAGGAGGCTGGCCAGCAACTGTGGGAAAACTCTGTGATGAAGACACAATTCATTCACTAAACACTCCAAAAAACATTTTGCAAAAAGCGTAAGAGGCAAGTAAAGGGAACTGAAGGAGACCAGTACTGATATTATTTGATCTTTTGAAAAATATTTTCTTTGGTGCCTTGAGTTCCTGTTAAATAATTCTCTTACGCATCTAGTATACAATTATCAGTTATATTTACTGAGCCAAGTCACCTATGCTTAGATCTCCTATTGTTTTTTTCTGGGGCTTTTTTCCTGGCTGATTTTCTCAAAATCTCTAACATAACTCAAATAGATTATATGGCACTTTCAGGTAGGTGTTGCATGGATTTGATTTAGGTCACCACAGTATTTCCAAATAACTGCACTAAACAACATCTGTAATCCAATTACAACCAATGAATCTGCTGTCATTCACACAGATCATCTTGTTTTCCAATTAGTTCTTGGAAGATTTCTGTTCTTTTTGCTCCAGTACTGAGTGAAATCTAAGCTGATAACTAAGAAGTTTTTTTAAGAGCAGGTACTGACCTTATTCCTTCAGTAGGAGTCTGTCAGGAACCAAGGATGAAATCATCTTCTGAAGAAATTGATAATTTGTCAGAAAATTATTCAGGAGTTTAAAGGTCTGATTTTTTTTTTTTTTTAAAGCAGAGGAAAAAGGTTTACACATTTAACTGTCCAGACTGTTCATACAGTCTGAGTAGACAAGAACTAAATTAGAAAACACTCAAATCTGCAAAAATCACAGCATTCTCTGAAATGTTAGAGTAACTCTAATGTGTTTCCTAATACAACTCCTTTCTTGATTATATAAATGTCTGTAAATGTTATACCCTGTTGTACTGCGATTTTTCTCTCCTAATCCCCACATAGTCTCAATACTCATGTAATGCCTTGGCATCTATTGAATTTAAGGCCGCTGTTTGCAGAGAACAGTGTGTGACATAAAAACCAACTGGGGTTTTAGAGGCTGTCTAGCAGTAAAGAATGAGTAATTTGAGCATGATTCCTTGTAGGAACAGCTATGTAGCCACTGGGAGCAGAAAACAGAACAGGATTTCCTCACCAGCAGCGCTTTTCTTAGCACCCATAACCTGCTTTCAGTAAAGCTCATTATACCCAGAAGTTGCTTGTGGCCAAAGCAACTTCAAAAATGGAATACATAAAGTGCAGACTTCCTCTCTATGGAATGCGTGAGTCTCCAAACACAGTGTTGACACACCTCTCCAAGCTCTGTCACCTTTTGGCCGTACTGGCTACTAACAAGTTAGGAAATCTAATAACACAAGCAAGCCAGTTTCATGGATCGTGAGAAAAAAAAAGAAGAGTGGTTCTATTGAGGTCTCATACACAGCAGTGTTTTGTTATTTGCTTCTGCTACCATTCAGAAAGCATTCAAAACACTGGAAAATTATTTTCTAATCTTTTTTCTGACCTTGGGAATGCAGCAATGGTGATGCAGACAGTACATTACTTGTGAGAAGCTGCGAGTTTTCTAAAGCCTCCCTTTATGCCATAAAGTTACAGAAAAAGGTTATCTGCTGTTCACGTCAGAGAAAATAAATTTGTTCCTTCATTGAGGGATTTTTAACAAGCAACAAAGTATGTCATTCTACTGTCAGAATATTGTTGATGTTCTGCGTCATACCATACGAACACTCGCGCGTCCGGACCACAACATACCTACCTTCAGTTTTCTGCCTAACCCTCCACCTTTGCTACAGATGCTTACTGTCACTTGTTCATTCAAACCCACTCAGCTGCGTCTCCTTCATATTAGTTTCTCATTTCATTAGCAATTGCTCTTAAAGTTAATACAAAACTTTCTATATTTTTTGTGGCTTCCAAGCAGTACTCTTCATACTCTGCTCCTCTCCTTCCATCCTATTTCTTCACGCCCTTCTGTATACAATAGCTACACAGCCCCCCACTCACCAATTCTGAGATTTTATCCAGTCACTTTTTTTTAAATTTCAGCTAGTATCACCTAATGATATCTTGTTCATACTGAAAGCTTGTGTTTATTATACAGACACCACCTTTCCCCCACTCCCCGTCTTGTCGGCTAATGACCTAGCTTGCCAGGAGACAGGAATACAGGCTAACTTAGCGTGTTTCAGGAGAAAGGTTCAGATGTTTGCAACCATGAGATTCTTGTGCTATCTCTGGAGCTGGCATGTCAAACAGCTGAAAGAGAGAGTGAAGATAAGATGGTCCAGTTTTGGCTAAATAAACAAAAGCAGACAGCTCTTACATAAATCTTTGAGGCCATAGTGTCCAAGCGAAGACCTTTACCTAATTAACAGCAAAACTAATATTCAACTGTACAGCCCTAAAAATTGTACTGAGTCTAACAGAGTACATGCTAAACATACATGACTATGCAATTCAACTCTCCACCCAAATCATGCTAGACATCACTTAGAAGGCAGGGACAGACAGGATCAGGATATGAAAAATCACAAGGAGAATACATCTCTGAGCTGGTGGCACTGTGGTGGAGTAGAAGACTGAAAGTCTAGCAGAGACAGTCAATAGGCTGTACTCCTCTTTCTCCACCCAAAACAGGGTCACCTTCTTGACAAGAACTGTACCTTCAATATACAGTATACCTTTTCCTAACATTACTATTATGAATTAGCACTATTATGAAGACTTGCACCTCCAACTGTGTCGGACGTTAGCTGGGAATTACTAACTTGAGCTCAATTATCCTTTTTGCAATTAGTGCATTTTTCAACAGCAATTCCAAAACTATTGTATCTGTGCTTTAGTACATCAAACCTGTTTTAACTATTACACTGTCTCAGTGCAAGTCCTTAACAGGGCTCTCAAACAGGTAGCTACCGTCTCAGTGCAAGCCCTTAGCTGGGCTCTGAGACAGAATTCTCAGATACACTTTTTGACTTTGCGCAGCTGCTCCAGTGCAAGCCCTTGGGCTCTGGCACGCAAATGTCACATCCTCACCCTTACCACGACACCCCTGCATGGAAGTTACAGCTGCAGAGAGGCGTAACAGCAACTGCTCTAGCGATGCTGAAGCTTCCTTAGCTTCATCAGTAACTTCAGGTAGAAGAACGCATGTTCAGGTTAACACTCAGGTTACTATCACAGCTGATAGTGGGTAAGCAGACCAAGTGACAGAACAGGCTGGCTAAGACCTGTGGCTGAGGGTATGCTGTATGAACTTGTAAACAGAGCACAAGGAGGAAGCCAAGACGATGCTGGTAACAGTCTGGGCACACCCTTCTCACAGGGCAATGACGTGCTGAGCTCCAGGGTTGACAGGACATAGTGTCCCTCATACAGTGAATCAGGATAAGAAAAAATACTAGTTTTCTAGTAGATTGAAAACTTCAGAAGAAGTAATCATCATGAAACAAAGCTCTAATTTTCAAATGCATATTTATGATACTTTGACAATTATCAAGTTGTTTGCTGTAGATACAAAGCAATTCAATCCTTCCCGAGTATGCTGATAAATAAGTGCTGGGCTGGAAAATAACCCTTGGAAATAAAGAAAATTTAAAGAAAACATTTAACCTACATATAATTAACATCAGAAACTATTTGGATAGTAATATTAAAGTTTTTATGGTACAGAAGACTGTGACTCACTCCCTCTGATGAATACAAGCAGTAGGCTACATTCTGAGAGCTAGGGCAGGCAATCCCAGCCTTCATCACCAACAGGAACATAATGAACTGCTTCTCTAGTGTAAGCTCTATGTTACAATACTCTAATTGTAACATTAATATATTCAACTTCAAATAATATTTAAAAGTCAAGAGCCTTAGGGCTGGTTGCTCAAATAGTGCCAAATATGAAAAAGAAAAAAATTCCTGTGAAATCTCTTACATGTACTCTTCATTGTCTTTGCCAGCTTTTATGTCTGTTTCCTATTCAAAAATGGATTTGTAACTCTGCAGCAAT
Organism: Coracias cyanogaster; assembly: GCA_033124195.1. NCBI lineage: Eukaryota > Metazoa > Chordata > Aves > Coraciiformes > Coraciidae > Coracias > Coracias cyanogaster. The sequence continues at coordinate 43,430 of JAVSBS010026030.1, read as the reverse complement.
ATAAAGTAGTATGACTAACTAATGGCTCCTTTAAAAACTAAAGTTGAGAATGTATTACGGACATTTAGGCTGCACTTTCATGTGTATTGCTAGCAGCTTTTCTACTGCTCTGCTACCATCACTTCTGCTTTAAAAAGATCAATGCAACAGCTCATTTCAAGTTAAGTAACTGAAAAGCTGTGAAGTAAGAAAACCACAAGTGTTTAAGGTTATGAACAGATTCTCACATCAAAATATCACCCATTTTAAATATAGACCAGTCTTCTCTTTCAGTATTACATTTGATTAACTTAAGAGAATTTTCTTTAGCATATGCTTTTAGAAATCACAGAATGGTTGAGGTTGGAAATGACTTCTGGAGTCACCTAGTCCAAGCCTCCTGCTCAAGCAGAGCTGCTTAGAGTGGGCTGCTTAGACTGTGGCCAGACAGCTTTTGAATATCTCCAGGTATAGAGACTTCACAACCTTCCCGGGCAACCTGTGCCAGTGATCACTGACTCTCAAAGCCAACCAGTGTTTCCTGGTTGGAATGTGGCTCCTGGATGGAGCCTCCTGTGTTTCAATTTGTGCCCACTGCCTCTGGTCCTGTCACTGGGCGCTGCTTAAAGGAGTCTAGCTCTACTAGTATGATAAAGAATTATTTATAATATTTATTTGTATTATTTATAATAATTACTCCCTTCCTTCAGATATTTATATACATTAAATAAGATACCCCTAGCACCTTCTCTTCTCCAGGCTAAACAGTCCCAGCTCTCTCAGCAACACCTCATGGGAGAGATGCTCAAGTCCCATTATCAACTTTGTGGCCCTTTGCTGGACTCTCTCCAGTATGTCCAGGTGTCTCTGGTACTGGTCAGTACAGAAGAGGACATAGTACTTCAGTGTGGCCTCACCTGTGCTGAGCAGAGGGGAAAGATCATCTCCCTCAACTTGCTGGCAATACTTTGTCTAACGCAGACCAGAATACCATTCGCCTTCTCTGTGGCAAGGACACAGTATTTGCTCATGTTCAACCCGATGTCCACCAGGAACCCCAGTCGCTTTTCCGCCAAGTTGCTTTCCAGCTGGGTGCCCTCCTGCATATACTGGTACATGGGGGTTTTTGTCCCCAGGTGCAGGACTCTGCACTTGTGGTTCAAGTTCACGAGGTTCTTGTCAGACCATTTCTCCAGCTTGTTGAGGTCTCTCTGGATGGCAGCATGGCCCTGTGGTGTATCAGCCACTTCCCCCAGTTTGGTGTCATCAGCCAGCTTGCTGAGCGTACACTCTGTCCCATCATCCAGATCATTAATGAAGATGCTGAACAGGACTGAACCCCATACTGAGCCTTGAGGTCCAGAGCTAGTTACTGGCCTCCAATTAGACTTTGCACTGCTGACCACCACCCTCTGGTTCCTGCCATTCAGCCAGTTTTCAGTCTACTTCCTGGTCTGCTCATGCAGTCAATGCAGCAACAGGTTTTCTACAACGACCTCATGGGCCAAAAACCCACGTTGAGATGAGCAGGTAATGATCATGCTACTTGCAATTTTGTCTTAAGAGACATTCCTGCTCAAATTGACTCTTTTTGTGGCAAAGTTTTGTATTACAGTAGTGTTTTACACCCACACACTCCACTTGGAACACATGTTTTCCCAATAATGTTTTAAATGCTGATTTGCCTTACTATTAGAGATAAGGATGACAAAATGGCACATACAAGTTCTCTGCTACTAAATGATAAAAGTTGCCAGCTGACACAATGCACGTTCAGATATGAGAATTTCTGAATTATGAACCACAGAAAAATCTGAAGTCAGTTGCTGAAACCAACACAAATACTGTTTATTTGTGGGATCCCATTTTACATCAACACTAGCAAAAGACCTAAAAACCAACTGGATGAACTCATGTTAGGTGGTGTAACAGTATTTTCATCAGGTCATGAATCACAGGAGTTTAGTACACCTTATTTATGTAATATCGAAATAAGTAAGACAGAGCATTCACAGTTAGAGGTTAACTGCTGTTCCTGCAACAGCAGTATCAGTAGGTACTATTTTGTGACAACACACACCGGGGAGGGGCGTGGGGGTGGAATTTTTAAAAATAAAAAACAAACAAAAAATACCAAGCCAAGTTTTGGTCTCAATTACAGACAACAAACTCTCTAGTTGGTGAATGGGTTCTGTACAGTTTTACAGCAATACGTAAGGACAAAAATATAAGGCCTAGAAAGAGGTATTTTAGCAGTTATAATTAAAACCAGGGCACAAGCTAACCTTTAAAGCTGTCTATATTAATTCCAAGAGTATTAAACGATTTGTTAGACTTGTGACCAAGGGTCAACAGAAATCTGGGAAAACCTTAACACAATTGAAGCCCATTTCTTGCCCTCCGAGAAAATAACTTGGAAACAGTAACCAAGTATGAATGAGATGTAAGTAATTTGATTGTGAGAGCATATTTGTGATTAAAGAAAATGCACGTATTTGTGGAAAAATGGGAGAAGCCTTCAGCCCTCCATAAATGTTAAAAAAGGCTACACAAAGGTAACCCAAGTATTTATTGTAGCTTAAAGACAACCTTAAACAGCTTTTAACTGAAGACTCAAGTGCATAAAGGATTCTAATAAATTCCATCCTCTTCAGCTTGCTTTCCTTAAAAAAGATAAAAACCCAACAGCAACAGAATTAATTAGTATTTTAAATACTTCATATTATTTTGCTGTAGAATGAAATTTAAATTTGCAGCATGTTTTGGTTACTAATATTCATAGAATCACAGAATCATTTAAGTTGGAAAAGACCTCTAAGATCATTAGGTCCAAAGAGCTCCAAATGTTTGCCATCTATCAACTTAGAGTGTCCTCTGCTATAGCATCTGGATGCTGTTTTCCTTTCACTAACTGGCTTTTCACTTTACACCTCCCAAATACCAAGGATGAATTGCACATACATCAACAAGTTTCTGCTATAAGGACAGTAATAGTACACCAGAAAGATTAGCATAAGACCCATGACACTTCTGCCAGAATGACCTCTCAGTGTCTTGTCCAAGTAGTCAGCATATTCTGAATATTACTTTTCAAAAGTAAAAGAAAAAACAAACCCAAACCAAAACCACACCTACATCAACTACATGATGGCATAACGAACAAAAAAAACAAACACCAAACTTGTGCTAAGTACAAGGTAAACTGTGTAGCTTAGTTAAGTTTCCACAATTACTTAAAAATGAGAGGGATTTTCTCCTAAATACAAGAGCTGGCAATGTTAGGATCTGCTGCATATAGCAAAACCAGATGGATGGATGGATAGCACATGGAAGCTTATCAAGCCATACGGGTACATTTTAGGCCGCTTATTCTCTATAAACATCAGTAAAGCCATCTACTAGCTGTAACTGAATTTGTGGTTTACTTTATGAAGATGCATGACCACTACAGATTCATCCTGCTTGCAAGTAGAAGAAAAAAAAATTTGCAGCATCCTCCTGATTCATTTCCAAACATCATCTTCTTTTCCATAACTCCTGATTACTTTTACCCAAAGAAAAAAAAAAAGAAGATTTTGTTTACTTATACTGTGCAAGTATTTTCTGAGGTTTCTTTTCCTCTGTTTTCTTTGCTTTTAATTAAATTTTATATTCTGCCAAGTGTTAGCAAAACTTGGAAAAAGAGCACCCGGTTGAGCTGAACAGATTTCTGTTGACCCTGTTATATGAAAGTTGTACCTGTAACAGTAATAGATTAAAAGTGTCTTTGGCTCTTGCTTCCATTATTGGAAGCAAAACTACTTGTGACATACAAAACCTTTTATGCAAACGTTGTATTTGTTGCAGGATTCATGCCAATTTTTGCTAAACTGTTTTTTAGAGTCAGTAACCAGCTTAACATTTAAGAACAATTACAGTATTCAATCAAAATCCTAGCAATCACAATTTAGCCTAATGTTAAAAGTTAATATTGCTTCTAAAGTTCATTCTTTTAAGAACTAAACCAGCAGCTCCACTGATTATTTCCTTATGGTCACACTATAGTAATATACACATTTACATCAGAAGTCTTCATAAAATGTGTGTGTTTTAGTAAGAGGCTTATTGTAAACATTAAATACCACACTCCACTGTATTAGTTTCTTGTGCAAACTGGCATCAAACATGGAATTAAGATGATGCGTATTAGTACATGAGAAAGCAATGATTATGTAAGTTTTACCCCTGCTAACTCTCTGAAGAGCTCTGTTTAGTGCCGTGGAAATCCAAACATGACTATCTCATGGGGAAAGGTAGAATTTTCTTCTTAGTATCATGAAATTGTAAGGTTTGTATATGCATACATATTGTATATTTATGTATATACAAATATACACAAACACAAACAAATTTTGTCTTTGGCAGCTGAGTTTGACAAACAAAAACCACCACCAACAAACAGATTTGGACGCAACTGACCACCTGTAGCACCACAATGACAACCTCCTGGTCCAGGGCAGCAAACTTGCTTGCTTTTGCTAAACTAGGCTTAATCCTGGAAGTAGTCAAGTTGATGACAGTTGTTCCTGACTTCAGTGACAGCAGAACAGGACCTTCAATACAGCTGAGAAATTCACATTCAACCTAAAACGCTTTCCTGCCCTTCCCCTGGATTGCATTCTAGAGAAGTATCAAAACTGCCAATAACTTGTAAAATATTTCTACAGAAAAGTAATGTTATTCTTCATTCCAAAACATCCACTGGCCATTTTTTGCTAAATGCTCCACGAATCAATATGGAACATTTTAATAAATCCTTAGGGATAAAAGTTTAATAGCACCGGATACTTCAAGGACTTATTTATAAAAATCAACACTAACATTAGTTGATAAAGAAGGGTAAGGCAAAGACAATGTGACAAAATTACAGAACTTAAACATAATTCCATTCACTCATTCTCCCCAAAATAATCACTAGAACTGCTCTATACAGATAAAGAAATGAGTGAAATAGGCAGTGGTCCCTCTAGAAACCTAATGTCATTTAATGCTGGTGTTTAATATGCCCATTGCCTGCAATGGACACTCTGCTAGGAAATTCCAGTTCCCAGCATGAAAGAAAAACTAATGTTTTGACTATTCACTATCATAGACTATTCACTATCATATTTTTAATTACACAACGTTAGAGACCCTGGGAAAGACTGATGTTACAAACAAACAAAAAAACCAAACAAAACCCCAAATCTGTATTATATATGTACTAGGGGTGAGCAGACTTTATTCCCCAAACCACTAATTTTAGCTAGAACTTTGAACTTTACTAGATCACAACATAGCCCAAACACTCTTGGTACACCAAAAATTAAAAGGAGTATGCCAAAGGCAATTTACAAAAGTCTAAAACCCATTTTTAAAAGGTGCTTTAATTTGTTCATTTGTACCTGTAATGACTACTGCAGTTTTAACATTAAAAAGTCAGTACTTCTTTCTTCAAATGGAAATAATCTGTGGCATGTACAACTATTACACTGTTTTAATATTTATATGTATATATTTTTTTAAGACATGAATGTTTCATTCCTATTAAGCAATAGGTCAGGTTTGGCGAATTCTGGTGAAGAAAGTCACAGCGTGTCTTCTCACAGAAACTGGCATCTCAAATAGTAACATTCAAATTGACAATAGTTCTTCACATAACTATGTCCAAGCAAGTCTGTTCATTTTCTAAAATGCTACATTTGAGACCAAAAGAAAAACAAAATAACTGAAGTTTCAACAAACATGTAAGTGATGACTAGAAATATGCCACAAAATTATTTTTACAATACATTTCTGCAGAATTAATCCCTAGGTGAAGCTTTTTCTTTTTTATACACATATACAAAATTTAGACAGCAATATACACATAATCACAGTGAAGACGCTGGCAAGTTCACCAATTCGTAGTGTAAATACAAAATGCAAAGCAGCCTTCAAAGAGAACAATGCTACACAGCAAGCATAGCTAGCTTGTTAAATAGCAAACATCAAAAGTTCCCTGGAAAAGGGATGCAGTGCAAGAAAAGCAGCATGCACTTTGATACAAATAGCAGTTTATGGCTAATGGTTGACATAACTGTGGTAACAGTGACTCTTGAGTGGCTGTGCATAGTTAAACTCCTATGTCATCTGTTTTCCTTTATACCATTCCACAAACTCATCCAACAACACTGGCCCTGTAAAGAGATCAAATAACTCTATTTTACAAAATTTTGTAAAAGGACACTGAATGATTCAACTCAGAGAAATAAACTGTTTCAGAACACCAACATAAGGTAGTACTTACAGGCTCCATCTTCATCATAGTTACTGAGGTCAAGGTTAATTGTTCTGCTGAATTCAAGAACGTTACACCATTGGTCCTTATTGATTACTTTGTATTTTGATTGCTGATTAAGGCAAGAAACGGAAGTTACTAAAATATATTTTTAATTCCCTAAAAATTCAGATTTTCTTACAGAAAACTTAAACCTTGTGATTAATTATTTTAATCTCTATGCCATCTAAAACTAAACAAAATAAAGAAACCACTAAGTAGTCAAATTAGAGTTGAAAAATTCATGTTTCTAATTAAGATATCTTTTACTCGGCAAACATACAGCAATAAAATGAAAGCCCAAAAGCAAATCAAAGACATTCAATACTTTCTCCTGCATTAAATAAACCTTCATAGCATAGGGATTTGGGGAAAAGGAACAAAAGAAAGATAACCAGTTACAAGGGCTGCTTTGGGGGTTAGTATTCTCTAAATGACGACAAGAAATCATTAGCTGTTCATTCTACCTCTAATGTATCAGAGAAGACAGATCAAAATAAAAATAATTCTGCTCCAAACTTCATACCTCTAGAAACTGGTGAAATACTGGAAAAAGGGACCATGTTTTTCCTAAAAGAAGGCCCAACATACACTTGGCAGTATTGATATCTAGGCTGCGCTGATCCTTTTCCTGCATAAAAAGAACATCAAAAAGGAAGAAAGAGCACAATTTCAGGATTTTTTACTCCCTCCATTGCCTATACTACAGCTCACCCATACATAAAATAAATTAACAAATAAGTAATAAATCGTACTACCCAACATCAGTTTTTAATAAAACACAGCCTCCTAGTAAAATTTCCTTCCTCAAAGCTAATGGCTTGATGTACAGAGATGCTGCTTTCTATAGACTTTCCCAAAAATCTGTTGTTGCCATTGCAGACAAGGCATATGCTCCTGCTTGTGACTTCAGACCTTTCTGGAAAGCACTGGCCACTAGACTCATACCCATGTTTGCACGCATGCCTCTGCATAGCCATCTGTCTCTTAAAATAGCATCGCTGCACATAGTTCCTCTGGTAGTATTACAACTACATGAGCTGTCAGTAGATAGTTAAGTAGCTATCAAGTAACACTGACTATGCAAGAATGAGCCAAGGAGGTTCTTTCTTCTGTTATTCTACCGATTACAGGAAATTCAGATTAATTATCAAATGAGCTGAGGAAACATAATACACTAGCACATGGAGACCCCTCTCAGAACTGTCCCAGCTTTAGTTCAATGTAGCAGTAGTACATTAAGGCGTGGGATGATTTGTATTTTTTTTTTCTGCTATGAAAAAGAAGCATCATCTGTACCCAGCAGATTCATTATATCTAATAATTGGGAAAGTTAATATATTTGATAACACAACTTCTCTACATCTCAAAAGTAATGTGTGTACATGTAAGATTCCATTTTATTATTTTAAGTAGTTTATCCGTCTACACTTGTTGTCTTGAAATTAAACAAATGTCACTGAAATAGGACATAAAATCCCACCCTTTTAGGACTTCCTTATAGCATTAAGCTACAAATTCAGAAATTAATGAAATCACAAAAAGTAAAGTTCCATATTAGCTACTGTAGACATTGATCTCTCTGTAAATACTTATTACTTTTCTGCAAAGTCTAAGTTAAGAAAAAACAGGGATATAGGGATAACCAGGATAGAGGGAGTACCTAACAGAACAGTGCAAGGCAGCTACCAAAGACAAAGGCAGTCAAGCCCTCTGCCTCATCTCTTAAAGTGCTGTCGTATGTATTACAGAATAGACATCCTTATTTAAAAAAACTCACAAGCTCAAAACATAAGCAAATTGTCTTCTATCACATAGGAAGGATGTGCTAGAGTGAGATCCCAGTTTTCAGGCAACAACTGAATGCCTTAGGCACAAGGTTATCCTTTCTTCTTGAAACCCATATTCATACAAAATGCACCTCAATTCTAAAATTGTATAGACAGAATTTAATGTGGATTTGTTTTGGAAGGAAAGTGGGGAAGCCAGCAGTCTGAAAACATCAGAAGCTGTTTTACATTCTGGTCACTGAGTCCAAGAGGGACTTCAGTCAATCTGATCTAAAGGAAAAAAGTAAATTCCAGGATGAATAAAGCTTTTCAATTACAAACTTGCAAAGGTATTTTTGTATTAATATGATACAATTATTTCACTTCTTTCCAACATCAATTATTTCTAAAATCTAATTCTCTTTCCAAAGCCCATTTACACCTCTGTCACAAATGCCTTTAAGTATAAATGACACTGCTGTAGAATACATTTTATTTTCCATGCTGTTTATACTCTGAATTCTTCCCACAAACCCAAGTGTTAATGAAATCAAGCTCTGTTGCCTTTACTTTGGCCAGGCTGTTTCTCCATGCCTTACATTGTGAAGTTTCTACATCCTCCCTCTCTGACTACTGTTTGGAACAAACTGTTCAGATAAGCCCTTTATACCCACCACCAACAGCCTAATGGCACGTCTGCCATGACAGATGCACCAACTTAACATACATTCCAGATACTTACATTCTTTCTTGGATACAGGGGAAATAATATCTCGACAAATCCTGATAAAATTTCAGTATTTGTTTTGCATTGATGACAGACAGTCTTTCTAAGACTATTTTTCCCCTATATTTCAGATAGAAGATCTATTTAAGCCATGAAATACATGGATCTGTATGTTCTCAAACTTGGCAACAGGGAGTGAGGAATGTATTTGTGCTTAATACCAACATATGGTGTATTAAATTATTTCCTCAAATCCATGCTGACTTAAATTGTGCATGCTGTATAAAACCTCAATGATACTTATTTTAATTGACAAGCTAGCTCTAAATACCGAATCACAAGAGATGCTTTCAAAATTTCTCTCTTAAAAGTTTAAACAAGTAGTTTTTGCCATGGAGCACCTTCCTGAAATGACTACCTTTAGGACGGAAATGAAACAAACTTCTGAATACAAAACCAAAACTGCTCCCATCAGCTTTTTTCTATCAATCACTTCAATTATTCTGACAAAAATTATGTACAGATTCATCTGCCACATCTAGGTAAATAGAACAGCTTCTGTCAGTATTCATTTCTATTCTTACTGGATGACATTCTCCTTCAGACTTGCCCTGGCTCCACAGTATTAGAAGCTCAATAATCTAATACTGTTTTGACAATTCCCCTCTCGATACACCTTTGACTTGCAGTTCTACAATCTGAGATTTTTTTTGTCACAAATGATGTCACAGCATCTGTGTCTCAATGTTTAAATTCTTTCAGACCACTGTTTGTCACATCTGCTTGGTATCTCTTTAAAAACACCACTCACTGGCACTGACCTTTGACAGCCCACTGGCTGGCACAGATTTGCTACTAGTAAAACAGTTTTTAATCTATGCCAAATATTTCATCAGTATCTTGAACTTCTTTGGCAATGCTGAGTTATTTCAAGCCTTTGCCTTTTTGGTTGCGCAAAACTGGCAGGATAAATCTTCACAGAGCAGATTTGGAGGAGCTAAGACATTGGTGTATGGCTTTTCCTCCTGTCACGCTAACTAATGCCATGGACTCTGTCATACTCAGCTGCAGGTTTCCTTGGTTAGAAGTGAACTACTGTGAATCTCTGCATGCTGACACACAGAAAGCACTGACAGACCACAAACCTGAGCTACGTAGGACAGACGTAACTATCAGAATTGCTATCAGTTCAATTTCTTATTATTTTTCTCATGTTACTTTTTTGCTGCAAGTTTTCCTGGTTCTTCTGGTTCTCCTGCCCCAAAATCTGAGCTTCAGTTTTGCCTGTGATCATTTTTATGTTAAATCATCTGTACATTTCATCACATTAGCAAGATGGATGTCCAAATTCCATGTCAAAATGTTAATTCAGAAAATTAAAGTTCATTTATTGCTCCCTTTAAGTAGCAACAGTCTTATGCATATTATGGGTTCCAATATCAGGTACAATTTTATCAAATATTTTACAGCAGGAAGGCTGATATCAGGATATTGTTCAATAAACACTGAGAAGATCATTAAAGACCTTCCAACAGTCTTCTGAACCAGTACTTATATCATACCCAGCTTTTACCACGTTAGTTATTTCTACCACCTGCAGAAAAGCCTGAAGTGCCTTCCTGTTTTAAATATGCTTAGCTCATAAAATTCAAACAGTGAAAAGAAAAACCAGAGTAATCATGAAGCCAGTGGAAGTAAGTATTGGCAAAGATCCAATACACAACAGAATATGGATTAAATTATTTCCTTTGAAGTCACAAAACAGCTTGAAGCAGAGAGGTAACAAAACATCAAAATACTAAGCCACTGAACATCAACCATCCTATATACTTTTCTTTTCCAGTTCTGGCATTTTGCACATACTTTTTTAGAACACGAACAGTTCAATTTGTTAGAAGCAATCCTGAGCAGTATCTTAATTGAAACATACTTAGAGGTATACAGCCTTCCAATTATTACTTATGAAAGTAAAGTTCTAATTTCAGATACTTGTTTTCCACAGTACTTACCCGTGCAAAGTCAAACGCATATCTATAAATAAGTTTAAAATTGGAAGGCTCATTTAATAAAGATCTCAAGTAATCCAGAGAATTTCTCAATTTTTCCGTAGTATCACATCTACAAGAAAAGCACAAAGTGAATTTAGAGTCTGCATTCTTATACAGATTTCTGAGGTTTTAGAAAAGAAACTCAAAAACATATCCCCGTCAATCTCTCCAAAACACGTCACAGCACAACAGCTTGTTTATGAGTTTGTCCACATAAAGGCCTCGATTAAACCCACAGTGTGAAGCAGATTTAGATAAAATAGCAAAATCTTACACTGGTACCCAGGTAAAAATTTGTTTAGCTTTGTAGAAAATGCTTGTATACGCATGGCAGACAACCAGCAAACCACAGCAGTGAAACAATACTTGTATAGTTTTTCCTGAAACTATAGAACTTCCTACACAGTTTTAGTGATTTTGTTCTGGAATACAAGTCAAAACATAGTACTTTCTTCAAAGCTCTATGAAACTCCATTATTAAACTACATTTATTTTAATTATGCCAAGAAGATAAGCTCTCAGCTGGAGAAAGCAACTCTTAGAAAGACCATGACAGTGCAGTCACAGAAAGGGATTGTATTATTTAGCATTTTAAATGACACGCTCCAACAATATACCGATATCTAATAGATAGGTCCAATCCAGTGACAAAGACAGATGTCCTTGGGGACAGAAACAATGTCAAACTTCATGACATTTCTGTTTTCTTGAGACTGCCGATATATTAATCCAATATTTTAATCCAACTATTTATAAAATGTGCAGCTGTCAAATTTCAAGTTGTCCCCATGAGGCCACGTGACCATAAATAGGACCAAAAATGTATAGCTTCTACTCCACAGCAGAGCTCTCTGTTTTAGGTGTTATGAGTCAAAACATCGAAGCGTGTTTTTTTCTAAAACAAACCAAACCAAACAAACAAAAACCCAACAAAAAAAACGGATTTACTATAACAAAGTTAAGAGGTTCTTCAAAGCACTTACTGTAATGATGTCATTCCTTTCAACCATTCTTGTAAGGTAAAGTAGCCCATGTTTTGTGCATCCAACTTCCATGCTAGTACAAGCATAACTACCTGTTTTAAAGAGAAAAAAAAAGAAGACTGAAAAGAATTAACAAAAAGATCCAGATATTTTTCAAGTAACTACTGTTCAGTAGGCCACAGATACTCATATAAATGAGATGTTCAGATTTTTGCTACACTATTTTAAAAGTTTGAAACCCTGAAAGTGACAAATCTGTACATAGTCCAACCAAGGAAGGTAACAGTGCAAAGATACAAAGGGATAATCTGCTCAAGTAACCACCTTACTTGGAGGGAGCACGCCAAATCATCTAGTGAGCAGCACAGTGAGGAAGATGAGCTGGTGCAAAAGCTACAGAAAAGGTTTCCCAGAACAACTACAAAATTTAACTAATTTGATGACAAGTCTAGAAGAACATCAGCCGCAATCCATGAGCTTTGTGAAATCCGATTATTCTAAAGCTAATCATCTTCCCACCTGAATTCTGTTACCTCAGGGTACCATCAGCCTACCTAATTCTGCAGGTCTGAATGTGCAATATAGTTCAAGTAGATGTTAAGTAAAGCCGGTAGAACTAACATTAACACACATCAGAACAGAGGCTGGTACATAAATATTTGAGTCTTGCCCAAAAGGAAACAGAGTCCTTTTCACATCTCACACAGAGAACTGATGCAAGAAAGAGTTTAAATGAAGTGATACCGTAAGATTACTATCTTATTCAGGAACTTAAGAAACCACTTTTGATATATACATGGAAAAACTTGCAGGACAACTGACCTCACAGACCAGAAGGAGAAAAAAAAAAAAAGTCAAGTAATTTAAGTTTACAACTCAGCCACTAACTAGCTAATGTTAGTGCAGCTCTATATGGTTTTAATATGAAATCAGAATATCTATTTATACACCCAAATGTCTGCATAAATCTCAAGGGTTTACCATTACTAATAAACCCCAAAATTAGCAAATTACATCTCATATTTCCAGTAAATCTCAAAACCACAATTCTCATTTTACTTAGAGATCATCCTTTATGAATCCTGCATAAGTTAGGACTTGCATATACATTTAAAGCACAAAAATTAGGCACTAGGAAAAAGTCTGTAAAAGGCACAACTATTCCTTTTAAAATTTTATTTAATTCTATATATGCATACATATGATTTAAATATGTAATTATATATATTCCTTACTTGTGTTTTGAAATAGCAAAATGGGAGTGCTATTGTATTTGAAATCCCTTTCTCTCCTAGAAAACTCAAGGAAAACACAATTTTGTAGTTTTATACTTGCTACATTGAATCTCCAGTGTTTTAGAAAAGACAAGTACCAGCTTTAAAAAAAAAAAGTCTCTTTCTTTTTAGGGGGATTGAAAAGTGAAAGAGAAGGGGTAGCAGCAAAGACAAACTGAGTTTTTACAGGTTGATGGTCTTGGGTTTAAAAGTTGTTTCCAAATGTGTATATAAACCTCCCTGTTTTGTATTTCCGTTTTTTAAATTTTTTAATTCCTGATGGAAAAATAAGAGATATAAAACTGGCTCATGTAGATCATAACAGATGATGCATCTTTCAAATGGATTTTGAACTTACGTTTTCTGGCTCAACTCCAATGTCTTCACAGAATTTCTCCATACCTTCTGGTCCTACAATGTCATCAGTGCCTGCAAACAAAATGCATTTTACTTATCTCTGAAAATTAAAAGTCTTGACCTTTACAGCACAAGAGAAATGCAATCACACAGTACAACCAGAATTTCCACACACTATTTTTTTGTTTGTTTTGACATGCAATAAATATTTTCACACTTACTATCAGAGTTGGATACACTTAAATCTTTATCTTGCCTTTGGAAACAGAGACAGAAAAACTGTAGAACAACTTGTAATTCTTGACAATATCCCTTATTCTGCCCTTTTACTGAGATAATCTTGGAAGATTAAGTTCGTAAGATCTTTAAGAATGCACGTATATCTAGCAGAACATCCACCTAGTATTACCACACTTAAATGAGTGGACAATGGTTACTGAAACTAATTTCTTGGCTTCAATCTGTATTGTTATCATAAGATCCTATCACAGAAAAATATGATGCCTAGCTATACAGGATAAGAGATCTTATTCATTATGGTCTCATACACTATCTTTATATAATATCATCTACAAAAGACAGCCTAAAATAAAAATCTGGTGCTCCCATTTATTCATATTGCTATACCGTGACCTCCCATTATCTGAATTTTAGTAACTGCAGGGGGAAGGAAGACATGAATTACAG